>JARKHS020012298.1:0-27371 GCA_030143305.2 Amblyomma americanum
ATATTATCTGCGGCTGCCTGATTGTTTATGGTAGCGGCACAAAAGGTGGAGGCGACTGGGCAGATGACGAATACCATAGCGTAGCCAGTAAGACATAAAAACTTCTCAAATAGGTCCCATTGCTTGCTCCACGAATATGCGCAGTAGCTTCCGCTTCCACTTCGGAGGAGGCGCTGCGAGCGCGCGGCTGCGTGGGACGTGCAGCGCATCGACTCCGCCAACTTTCGGCAGGAGCCGCGGAAATATTGCTGTGATTCCCAAACCAATGTGCTCATTACAACTGTGAACACATCCGGCATCTGGAGACATCATTCTCATCCAGGTGGGCCCAATTTTCGCCGTTGTACGAGTGTTTCTTCGTCTGCTATGTGGACGCGAATCTAAGCCTAACGGCTCCAGCTCCCTGGGCGCTGGCAGCGGAGGACGCTCGGCGCACCTGTGACAACATGGCCACCGAAATTCTTCACAGATACGACCCTACAACTCTGTCGTGGGCAAATATCCCCGCAAGTCACCTTGCGACCCCAGCAGAAGGACTTTCACCTTCGCAAGAGGCCGCGTTCCAAGTTATGCAGCGACGCCGTCGCCAACAAGGCAAGGATGGGACCACGGCTTCAGGCTCCACACTTAACTCGCCGAAAGGGGAGAATCGCGCTTTCTCCCCAAGAAGCCTACGAAGAAACAACAGACAACGGCATCTTCGTGGGTGCCCAAACCACCTGTGCGCATGCAACTAGGGGACTATGTCGTAGTGGTCAAACCTACAACGACGGTCTATCTAAAAACAGCCTTCCAAGCCGGTGAGTTGGGCGCTGCCCTCACTCATCACGCTCGACCAACTCAGCCCAATGCCCTAACTATCTCCCCTAGTTGAGAACAGAACCTAGTGGTCTGTGGCACGCAAGAAGAAGAGGTGGTCCGACGCCTGCTGACAGACTTTCAACTCCCCTCCGGTCAGGGCCTCATTGCCATGCGTGGACATGGAAAACTGACTGGTGATGTGTGTCGTGGGGTTATCACGGTGCACAACCGTGAAACTAGCGAATCGCTTCAAACCAAAATCCAGTGGTGTGGTGGTGAACTTGTAGCCATCCACAAGCTGGGAGCCACCAACGTAGCCGTGCTCACTTTTGGGGGCTCCACTGTCCCCCGTTTCGTGCACTACAACTACGAGCTTCCCCAGTTCGTCAATACAAACGTACAATCCCAGCCTGCTACCGGTGTGGCGAACTGGGCCATCGAGTCGACATCTGTCCGGCTCCAGTACGCGAACGCTGTGGCCTATGCGGCCAAAATGTCGGCGCCATTGATGAGGGAATGGCACCGCACGACTGCACGCCAATCTGCCTTGTTTGCGGGGATAGTCACCTCACCAGCTCCCGTGAATGTAAAGGCAAATTCCGAAAACTTCATTCACCTGGCGGGCCGACTAAGCGGGCTAAAGAACCACCGCCACCAAGACGCTCGGACAAGGCGGCGAACACGCCACCCGGCGGTGCCAATAAAGACGCGCAACGAGGGGATCGCGCCAACACCTCCAAGCAAGACAACAAGGAACGCCAGCAACTGGCACCATCACAGCCAAAGAAGGCCGCGCCATCAAGCGGCGGCACCGGGAACCCAGTGCCCGGGCCACGTCAGCAAAAAGGCGTCGTCGATCGCGCCCCACTGCGGGAGCCAAAACAATCACAGGTGGGCAGTTGGGCAAGTCGAGTGGCCTCCCAGTCCTCCCCGTCTTCACTTCCCTCTCGCACTTCCACTTACCCCCTTCGCCCCTCGAAGCTGAACTTAAACGAGAGCTTGCTCTTCTCCGGGCACAGAATGAGAAGCTCGAAGCCAGATTTAATGCTCTGGCCACTCAAAACTCTTTTGCTATGCCCTCCCTTACGGAGGACGACGATAACATAACTGAACGGGTACCCTCGCCACCGACTGAAGCGCACCATCATGCCCTGGAGGCCCGAGTGGCGGCTATCGAACTTTGCTGCAGAGCTTCCTCAACTCATAAATGCTGCCATTGCTGCCCAGATGGATAGCATAACTGCCCGCATCACGCGCTCGGTATCAGTCTTAACCCAGAAATGGATTCTCGAAAACCCACGTCTCTCTAAACGCGTAGGACCCCGTAGGGTTCCCACACGCCCCACAAAACTCCCTCGTCGTAATGACGATTCCGATAACGAGGAATGCGCCCTCCGCACATCTTCGGGCTGCAGTGGATCGAACCTCTTTAACACAGCAGCATCCTTCACCCCCTCAACCTCTGATCATGGCCCCAATCATAGATCGCGAGCACCGACACAAACACATCCCTTCACAGTAACCCAGTGTAATTTCAGGGGTTTCAAGGACCGGCGGAAGCGAGCCCACTTTTGCCTTTACCTTGAAACCTTTGAGTTCCTCGTGGCCGTAGTCGCCCTTCAGGAGCCCGGAGCCAACACCAAACTCACTATCAGACTTTCCAGAGGGACACACAAACCTTCATCCTAGTTCACAAAGACTATACAGCACAAGAGGTCACCCTCCCATCGACCCCCGAATACTCCTATGTCATGGTCACGGTCTTACCTTTCCGTAGCAAAGACCCCTCGATTCATGTGCTTAATATATACTGCCCTCAAAACTTAAAGACGTAACTTTTCTAAGCTCTTTACAGAAGCAATGAGCGTGGCTGGACACGACCCCCTGCTCAAAGTAGGAGATTTCAACGCTCCATGTCGGCAATGGGGCTACCTTAGGGAAGAACCGCCGAGGCAGAAAATTGGCGGAACTAATTTTGACTCTCGGTGCAACCCTCCATACCGATCCAGCCAACCCCACTCGCATGAGCAACTCGGTAACCAGGGATAAATGCCCAGATTTGACCCTTACCCGCAATATTCGGCACGCCGACTGGCTTAACACCCAAGAAACCCTTGGCAGTGACCACTGCATCATTAATACGACCATTTACACGGCCCCTTAAACAGCTGCACAACGCAAGCACATATTCCCGATTGAACTGAGTTCCGCTCGACACTTCCCTCTGTTGACATCGTTCACTCGGGATATCAAGAATTGGTGACCTCTCTAATGACAACTCTCCGCAAAAACGAACAATATATTCAGCTCACTGGTTCCACCCATGAAGTAGACAACCATCTTCTCCATCTTTGCGAGGCCCGCCGCAGTCTCACCAAACGATGGAGAAAGCAGAAACACAACAAGAAACTCAGGCACCGCATTCTTGAACTCGCCCACAAGGCTGCCGACTATGCCGCTCAGTTAGCCGACACCAACTGGGTGGATCGATGCAACACTGCTGCACGCCAGATGTCTGGCCGCTACACATGGCGTATGTTTCATGCACTTATTGACCCCATTCAAACGCTTGCAGAAACGGCCCGGCACCTACAACGTGCAATGCATAACTTTCCCGGTAATACAACACAACTGGCCCGAACATTGTGTGACAGATATTTCTGTACCACGGTGGACCCTCGATTTTCTCAATGCTGATACATAGGGCAAACAAATCTGGAGCTGGACGCCCCCTTCAAGCTCGATGATTTGAAGGAGGCCCTAGCCAAAATGAAACGTGGTACTGCACCAGGCCGAGACAGGGTTACCGTCAAACTTCTGGCGAACCTTCCGGATGCAGCCTACCGTACCCTCCTCGAATTCATCAACCATATCTGGCTTGGAGAGATTCCTCTCCCCCCGAATTGGAAAACAGCCTTAGTGACGTTTATTCCTAAGGCAGGCAAGCCAATTGATGTGGAGCACCGGCGCCCTATCTCCCTCACATCTTGTGTCGGCAAACTGATGGAGACTATAGTGCGAGACAGGTTGTCCACTTACCTCGAAACACATCACACTTTTGCAGACACTATGTTTGGTTTCCGACCACAGAAATCCGCACAAGACATCTTCTACAACTCCATCATGACATATTAGAGCCCAAAGAACTCTCTCACAATGACAAGGTAGTCCTGGCCTTGGATTTGAAAGGAGCCTTTGATAATGTAAAACATGAAGTAATACTTAACCACCTCCAAGATACCAACTGTGGTTAGAATACCTACCGATACATCTGGCATTTTCTCACGAATCGACAAGCCTACATTCGAATTCAAGACAAGGAACACGGACCCTATACCATCGGATCCCGGGGTACACCACAGGGCGCGGTTTTATCTCCCTTCCTCTTCAACCTCGCAGTGAAAGACCTCCCCACAAAATTAAGCTCTATGCCTGGCATCCGATATGCCCTATATGCGGATGATATCTCTATCTGGGCAACAGAAGGCAATCTCGGGCACATGGAGACCTGCCTACAACAGGCAGCGGAGGCAGTGGACACTTACGCTGCATACTGTGGTCTCCAGTGTGCTTCCACCAAATCTGAATTTGTCCATATTCGATCCTCTCCTCGGGACGACACTTCAATTCACCTCACACTCCCTTCGGGTCCGATACGAGAGGCCAAGGAGATCCGCATCCTCGGTCTCTATATTCACCAACAACGCAGACCGGACACAACACACGCAAAACTCCGCATGTATGGTGATCAGGTGGGCCGTATGGTACGCCGAGTCTCCAACAAGCGTGTGGGGTTACGAAGCAAAGATGCCTTGCGGCTGGCATATGCCTTTGTAACGAGTAGAATTCTCTACTCAACCCCCTACCTTCACATGCGCAAACACGACGAGGACCAACTCGAGGTCATGCACCCCAAAGTCATCAAACGGGCTCTTGACCTTCCCATTACCACATCCAACCAGCGTTTGTTGGACCAGGGGGTGGTCAACACCTATCGGGAACTCCAAGACGCCCATCTCGTCAACCAATATACGCGCCTATCACAAACGTCATCCGGTCGCCGCATTCTTGACCGACTCCACATCCAACACACCGTCACCTTTGAGGAACGGGTACGAGCGCCAGAACCCTGGAGACGCGCCCTCAGGGTCCGACCCATTCCCCGCAACATGTCACACTCTGACCACACTTGCCGTCGCCAGGTGCGTGCGGAAGCACTGGAGCGAACATTATGGTCGACAACAACACGTGTACTACGTGGACATTGCCGGTCCCCACCGTGGGGGGGGTGGTTCACCGCAGCAGTGGTCCACGACAACACCACAGTGGCAGGACTCACTTTCCGCGCCTACAGCGCAACACACGCGGAGGAAATCGCGATTGCGCTCGCACTCTCCCTCCCACAAGTGAAACACATCATTACCGACTCGAAGGGGGCCTGTCGGAACTATGAGCTGGGTTGGACACCTCCTCTCGCCTGGCGCATCCTACAAAATTGCTGAGGGTCCAGCGACCCTCCAAATTGTAACCTCATCTGGGCTCCCGGCCACCAGGGACTCCAGGGCAATGAGTTAGCCGATCAGGCGGCCCGCGCGCTCTCTCCCCGGGCACTCACACTTGCTGAAGAAGCCTACTACGAGCCTACGCAATATCTAATTACACTCAAAGACATCACTACATATTATAAAGACAATCATCGTCGCTTTCTGGAACCCTGTAAGGGTCTCCGGAGAGCAGACGAACGGCTTCTTCTCAAAATTTTTACAAATACAATGCTGTGCCCGGCAGTATTGAAACACTTCAATTCAGAATTTAATGGCGGCGGCAGGCTGTGCGGAGCGACGTTCTCGGACGTTTTCCATATGGTCTGGGCCTGCCCTTCCAATTCCCACCCTTCCCAATCCTTTATCTCCCACCCTTCTAGGGAGGCCTGGGAGGCGGCGCTGCTGAACTGCCATGACCTGCAGTCCCAACGGACCTTGGTCGCCAGGGCGCGAGCGGCGCTAGACGCCATTGGGGCTCCGGAATAGGGGCTCCACCTAGATTTGTGAGGACCTGGGCCATAGGGCTGGGCCCAAACACCTCCTTGTAAATAATAAATGTTTACCACCACGACCACCACTTCGGACGCTTTGATCCGCCTGTGCACATAAGGGCAGTGACTAGCCTTTTGGGCAATTGATGCGTGCCTGACCGGCAGTAACGGACATTTTAAGCGCCGCTTTTGTATTCTATATCCGGGTTAGTATCTCTGAGGCTGAGAGATGTTCCTTGGTATCTGCGCTTGATGGCAGCGCGAGTTTTGAAGCTCGGGACAGAGTTTACGAAGCCTCCTCGTTCGCTTAAAGGGAGTTGTGCGGCCATAGTTATTCGTTGCATTTGTGATGAATTGCCATTCCCCTGATGAATACTTTGACAGTAACACCGCATACGTTCGTAATGAGCAAGCGTTAGTTATAACGGTGGCAGTTATAAGAGGGTTGAACTGTATGCACCCTTTGAGCACATCGTGTCACGGAACGGCGTGTAGTTCATCTCATCTGTGGTGCGTCTACAGACTGCTCGATGCAGTTTCTTTAGGTCGCTTATTGGTCTACCCGTGCAGATGAAAACGGCCAACATATGCCTTTACAATGAATATTTTGTAGGTATAGTCGTAACCCAGCGCTAACAACGTGAAAATTGAACAGATTCATAAACATGTAAAGCGGCTCTGCTGTTAGGAGGAAATGCTGACCTACATCAAAGGCACACCAGGGTGAAATTGAGGCCAGCTTGCATAATAAAAATTTTGCGCATGGTGTGGCGGATAGTGCGATGTCTGCCAGGTGCAACGAATTGCATTGTATTTTCCGAAAAAAAAATTTGAAAAACGTGCTTCTGGTTAAAACAAGTTTCTCTCTAGAATAGTAATCGCTCATCTAGAGGCATCAAATAGAACGTTGCTCAAGTTTCGCGTTAGCAATGTGCAGTTTTCCACTTCTCTCTCCTTGTTCAGTGGTCGTACGCGCTCACGAGTAAACACCGCACCATTCCGAAAGAAATGATAATAACAAAGCATGTGCCACCCTATTACTCCCATTTTGGCTTTCCAAAGAAAGATGCAAAACCAACGTAGCGATGGCAATTTTCAGGAGAAAAGGGAGCTGCTGCAAAGAAGCGCCGCAGCATTTGCAATCCGAAGCCGGCGCAATCTTGCTTGGTACGTTCGTATCTTCTCAAATTACTCTCGTTGGTTGGCGAAAAAAACAGGACACCACCAATTCATTTTTTAGATGTTTGTAAATATAACAACCATACCAAAATAGTGTGGCGACCTTCGCCTTCTAGTGGAGAGTCTGCCCGGACGAGCAAATATAGAGCCCCATTGCGGCCTTATGAAGTCGTCTTTTAAATAGTTGAAATTGGTTTTGGCTTTGAGGAAAGTAAATGGCGCAGTATCTGTCTCGAATCTCGGCGCACACCCGAACCGCGCCGTAAAGGAAGGGATAAAGGGTAGAGTGAAAGTAGAAAGGGAAAGGTAGGTGCCGTAGTGGAGGTTGGTTGGTAACAACTTTATTTAAAAGACCTGCAGAGCTTTCGCCGACGGGGCCTTAGGTCTCCCACGTGGGGACATCGACGTGTTGCCTCTCCGTCGCCTCGCGGACCTGCTGGACGGCCCAGAGTTGGTCACCGAGGCTGGGGCTGCGCAAGGCAGCGGCCCACCGCGGAGAGAGGGTTCCGGAGTTAGCACCGTCAGGGTTTTTGCTACCGTCCCAGAGCATGTGGGGTAAAGTTGCTAAACCGTGTGGCAGACCTTGCATATATTTCTCCGGTATGTTCCGGGGTAGAGTGTGTGGTATTGTGCCGGGTTGGGGTACGTGAGCGTCTGCAGTTGTCTGAGGGCCACCGCGAGCGCCTTGTCCAGCTCGTCGTTGGGCGGAGGGAAGGTTCGGCGGGCCTCCAGAATAATTTCAACCACCTGTTGATCTTCAACGTGCACTGACATCGCACAGCACACGGCCGCCTTTGGCGTTTCACCTCCATCGAAACGTTGCCGCCGCGCTCGGGTTAGAACCCGGAGTACCAGTCTTTTTTTAATGTTTCATTCCCTCCTTTAACTCTTTCCTTACGGCGCGGTTCTCGTGTTCACCGAGATAAGTGGGACAGTTACTGCGCCATCTTTCTTCAAAACCACGACGAATTTCAGATATTTAAGAGAAGCCTTCTTATGAGCCGCAGTGGGGCTGCACATTTCCTTGTCAGGGCAGACTGCTTCTCCAGTGGAAGGCGAAGGTCGCAACCTTATTTGGTTATGGTGGTTGTATTAGCATATATGTTTAATTTAGTACCTGACAAATTAAAAGTACCACGTGGTGAAGGTCAGTGCTTGATTCATGTATATTTGGTAACTCTGAGCTACAGATCGAAATTCTTAGTAACAAACCTCACCCCCTGGCAAAATTCCTACAGACCTTTTATTGTGTGCGACATTTTCTTCTTGAAGTGCTGATATCTTTTCCCAGACACATTCTCATTCAACACTTTTCTGTCCAAGGTGGTACCATGAGCATCAGAGCACGGAATAAATTTTGTCTGCACCACTGATAACTAACCTCAAGCCTGGTGATCTAACTTATTAATGTTATTATACCATCAAGGCTCACAGATCACCGTAGTCCGGCAAAAATCCGTTAATTACTGTGCATTTAATATTGAATATTAGGAAGCATTCCTGTAGTTACGTTAGCATGGATATTCAAGGATGGCTATGACCTTGAGCGCTTATTCTAGCTTCCAGCACCGCTCTGCGTCGTAACAAGAGCGCTGACAAGCGGGCAGTTCGATCGTTTTTCTATATTTTAAATATTTTGATGGGGGTTCCACCAAATCTGAATTTGTCCATATTCGATCCTCTCCTCGGGACGACACTTCAATTCACCTCACACTCCCTTCGGGTCCGATACGAGAGGCCAAGGAGATCCGCATCCTCGGTCTCTATATTCACCAACAACGCAGACCGGACACAACACACGCAAAACTCCGCATGTATGGTGATCAGATGGGCCGTATGGTACGCCGTCTCCAATAAGCGTGTGGGGTTACGAAGCAAAGATGCCTTGCGGCTGGCATATGCCTTTGTAACGAGTAGAATTATCTACTCAACCCCCTACCTTCACATGCGCAAACACGACGAGGACCAACTCGAGGTCATGCACCCCAAAGTCATCAAACGGGCTCTTGACCTTCCCATTACCACATCCAACCAGCGTTTGTTGGACCAGGGGGTGGTCAACACCTATCGGGAACTCCAAGCCGCCCATCTCGTCAACCAATATACGCGCCTATCACAAACGTCATCCGGTCGCCGCATTCTTGACCGACTCCACATCCAACACACCGTCACCTTTGAGGAACGGGTACGAGCGCTAGAACCCTGGAGACGCACCCTCAGGGTGCGACCCATTCCCCGCAACATGTCACACTCTGACCACACTTGCCGTCGCCAGGTGCGTGCGGAAGCACTGGAGCGAACATTATGGTCGACAACAACACGTGTATTAGGTGGACATTGCCGGTCCCCACCGTGGGGGGGGTGGTTCACCGCAGCAGTGGTTCACGACAACACCACAGTGGCAGGACTCACTTTCCGCGCCTACAGCGCAACACACGCGGAGGAAATCGCGATTGCGCTCGCACTCTTTCTCCCACAAGTGAAACACATCATTACCGACTCGAAGGGGGCCTGTCGGAACTATGAGCTGGGTTGGACACCTCCTCTCACCTGGCGCATCCTACAAAATTGCTGAGGGTCCAGCGACCCTCCAAATTGTAACCTCATCTGGGCTCCCGGCCACCAGGGACTCCAGGGCAATGAGTTAGCCGATCAGGCGGCCCGCGCGCTCTCTCCCCGGGCACTCACACTTGCTGAAGAATCCTACTACGAGCCTACGCAATATCTAATTACACTCAAAGACATCACTACATATTATAAAGACAATCATCGTCGCTTTCTGGAACCCTGTAAGGGTCTCCGGAGAGCAGACGAACGGCTTCTTCTCAAAATTTTTACAAATACAATGCTGTGCCCGGCAGTATTGAAACACTTCAATTCAGAATTTAATGGCGGCGGCAGGCTGTGCGGAGCGACGTTCTCGGACGTTTTCCATATGGTCTGGGCCTGCCCTTCCAATTCCCACCCTTCCCAATCCTTTATCTCCTACCCTTCTAGGGAGGCCTGGGAGGCGGCGCTGCTGAACTGCCATGACCTGCAGTCCCAACGGACCTTGGTCGCCAGGGCGCGAGCGGCGCTAGACGCCATTGGGGCTCCGAAATAGGGGCTCCACCTAGAGTTGTGAGGACCTGGGCCATAGGGCTGGGCCCAAACATTTCCTTGTAAATAATAAATGTTTACCACCACGACCACCACTTCGGACGCTTTGATCCGCCTGTGCACATAAGGGCAGTGACTAGCCTTTTGGGCAATTGATGCGTGCCTGACCGGCAGTAACGGACATTTTAAGCACCGCTTTTGTATTCTATATCCGGGTTAGTATCTCTGAGGCTGAGAGATGTTACTTGGTATCTGCGCTTGATGTCAGCGCGAGTTTTGAAGCTCGGGACAGAGTTTACGAAGCCTCCTCGTTCGCTTAAAGGGAGTTGTGCGGCCATAGTTATTCGTTGCATTTGTGATGAATTGCCATTCCCCTGATGAATATTTTGACAGTAACACCGCATACGTTCGTAATGAGCAAGCGTTAGTTATAACGGCGGCAGTTATAAGAGGGTTGAACTGTATGCACCCTTTGAGCACATCGTGTCACGGAACGGCGTGTAGTTCATCTCATCTGTGGTGCGTCTACAGACTGCTCGATGCAGTTTCTTTAGGTCGCTTATTGGTCTACCCGTGCAGATGAAAACGGCCAACATATGCCTTTACAATGAATATTTTGTAGGTATAGTCGTAACCAAGCGCTAACAACGTGAAAATTGAACAGATTCATAAACATGTAAAGCGGCTCTGCTGTTAGGAGGAAATGCTGACCTACATCAAAGGCACACCAGGGTGAAATTGAGGTCAGCTTGCATAATAAAAATTTTGCGCATGGTGTGGCGGATAATGCGATATCTGCCAGGTGCAACGAATTGCATTGTATTTTCCGAAAAAAAATTTTGAAAACGTGCTTCTGGTTAAAACAAGTTTCTCTCTTGAATAGTAATCGCTCATCTAGAGGCATCAAATAGAACGTTGCTCAAGTTTCGCGTTAGCAATGTGCAGTTTTCCACTTCTCTCTCCTTGTTCAGTGGTCGTACGCGCTCACGAGTAAACACCGCACCATTCCGAAAGAAATGATAATAACAAAGCATGTGCCACCCTATTACTCCCATTTTGGCTTTCCAAAGAAAGATGCAAAACCAACGTAGCAATGGCAATTTTCAGGAGAAAAGGGAGCTGCTGCAAAGAAGCGCCGCAGCATTTGCAATCCGAAGCCGGCGCAATCTTGCTTGGTACGTTCGTATCTTCTCAAATTACTCTCGTTGGTTGGCGAAAAAAACAGGACACCACCAATTCATTTTTAGATGTTTGTAAATATAACAACCATACCAAAATAGTGTGGCGACCTTCGCCTTCTAGTGGAGAGTCTGCCCGGACGAGCAAATATAGAGCCCCATTGCGGCCTTATGAAGTCGTCTTTTAAATAGTTGAAATTGGTTTTGGCTTTGAGGAAAGTAAATGGCGCAGTATCTGTCTCGAATCTCGGCGCACACCTGAACCGCGCCGTAAGGGAAGGGATAAAGGATAGAGTGAAAGTAGAAAGGGAAAGGTAGGTGCCGTAGTGGAGGTTGGTTGGTAACAACTTTATTTAAAAGACCTGCAGAGCTTTCGCCGACGGGGCCTTAGGTCTCCCACGTGGGGACATTGACGTGTTGCCTCTCCGTCGCCTCGCGGACCTGCTGGACGGCCCAGAGTTGGTCACCGAGGCTGGGGCTGCGCAAGGCAGCGGCCCACCGCGGAGAGAGGGTTCCGGAGTTAGCACCGTCAGGGTTATTGCTACCGTCCCAGAGGATGTGGGGTAAAGTTGCTAAACAGTGTGGCAGAGCATGAATATATTTCTTCGGCATGTTCCGGGGTGGAGTGTGTGGTATTGTGCCGGGTTGGGGTACGTGAGCCTCTGCAGTTGTCTGAGGGCCACCGCGAGCGCCTTGTCCAGCTCGTCGTTGGGCGGAGGGAAGGTTCGGCGGGCCTCCAGAATAATTTCAACAACCTGCTGATCTTCAACGTGCACTGACATCGCACAGCACACGGCCGCCTTTGGCGTTTCACCTCCATCGAAACGTTGCCGCCGCGGTCGGGTTAGAACCCGGAGTACCAGTCTTTTTTTAATGTATCATTCCCTCCTTTAACTCTTTCCTTACGGCGCGGTTCTCGTGTTCACCGAGATAAGTGGGACAGTTACTGCGCCATCTTTCTTCAAAACCACGACGAATTTCAGATATTTAAGAGAAGCCTTCTTATGAGCCGCAGTGGGGCTGCACATTTCCTTGTCAGAACAGACTGCTTCTCCAGTGGAAGGCGAAGGTCGCAACCTTATTTGGTTATGGTGGTTGTATTAGCATATATGTTTAATTTAGTACCTGACAAATTAAAAGTACCACGTGGTGAAGGTCAGTGCTTGATTCATGTATATTTGGTAACTCTGAGCTACAGATCGAAATTCTTAGTAACAAACCTCAACCCCTGGCAAAATTCCTACAGACCTTTTATTGTGTGCGACATTTTCTTCTTGAAGTGCTGATATCTTTTCCTAGACACATTCTCATTCAACACTTTTCTGTCCAAGGTGGTACCATGAGCATCAGAGCATAGAATAAATTTTGTCTGCACCACTGATAACTAACCTCAAGCCTGGTGATCTAACTTATTAATTTTATTATACCATCAAGGCTCACAGATCACCGTAGTCCGGCAAAAATTCGTTAATTACTGTGCATTTAATATTGACTATTAGGAAGCATTCCTGAAGTTACGTTAGCATGGATATTCAAGGATGGCTATGACCTTGAGCGCTTATTCTTGCTTCCAGCACCGCTCTGCGTCGTAACAAAGCGCTGACAAGCGGGCAGTTCGATCGCTTTTCCATATTTTAAATATTTTGATGGGTGTACACACATTCAAAAAAGGCTAGTGTAGTAGAAGCTCCAGTGTTTCAAATGAAAAAAATTGAAGGAAATTTTTGCACGACAGAAAATTTACAGACGATTACTATAGCCGGTAATGCGGAATTTGAGCGCCGCTCTACACGCCTTTTAGTTGCGCCACCCTCTGGGATCTTACCGCTGCAGCCCCCTTCCTGCTGTTTATCCCTCCGCTTTCGCCGTGGCAGGTGGCGTTTCACTCGGCTACTGCATGCCATCTGTCACCTGTCAGGTGACAGGGTGACCTGTGACGTGTCAGATGGCATGTTACGCCGACTACGCCGACGAGTGCTGGCATGGCAAGTGGCCTGTCGCGCAGCTCGCCAACCTCCGGGGTCTTCCTGAGGCAGCCATCTTCCAGGTGGCGTTTCGTTCTTCAACTTCGACAAGCGGTTACGTACACAACACTGACGGCTACCACAACTACGATGTAGAAGCCAGGGACGGGCGCCCAAGATCTGCGTTCTGAAAGTAATGCCTCTTGTGCTCAGTGTTTCCTATTCTATTAGCGTTCATCTTAATGTTACGAGACGCAACAAAGTTCAGCAATAGAGCGTGAGAGGGAAGAAATGCACTTTCACTGTGGATATTATATATACATTTAGAATAATATTGCTTTCTTCCGAGGCTAATAATGCACGTCGGAAGAACCTGCAAGGAAAACCACAAATAACCGATGTAGGGGTCAATGCCTTTTTGTTGAAGGAGACAGATGCAGGAAGTAAAGTAGGCTGCGATTGATTACACAGCACGGAAGTGGCGTTCTTGGCGAGATGAACCGGCCTACTTTGTGCAGAAAGGTCGCAGCGTCCGTATGACCTTTGACCCCAATCAGTCACTGCCTTTCTGTGTGCTATGTGGGGGTGGTCATGTGATCAATAAAGCGGCGGTGTGCAAGCTTGGTTGCGGACATGGTTCTCTTCCTATGTCGTGAATAACCTTGTCCAGAATTCATCAGAACATAAAATCGATATCATGAATATAAATAACACAACTTATTCGAATGGTTTGTTCTTTCTGCCGAGCAGTGTGCTCCATTATTTCTAATTAGAGTTAAGTCCACGATATCTTTGCTATTTATATTGGACGTGCTGAGAACTGTACATGCTTTCAATCAGACAATTGTTCCAATTGGACAGACTGTCTCTCCGTACAGCACAGCCACAGAGGCGCAGCTTCTAGGCAGTACTGCTGCTTACTCAACAATGATGTCACAGCGAGGGAGTGACCCACACAAATTTTGAATGAGATCGCTACTGTTCAAGAGGCTTAAATTACTTGGTTGCCGTTTTGTCAAGCCATGGTCGCAACCGTTTGGTTGCCGAAGCCCTCGTACTGTTCTCAGAGTTATAACCAGCCTTGAATATCTATGCTATCCCAACTTCAGGAACGCTTCCTAATGTGCATTAGTACTTGCAAATTATTCAACGTGTATATATAGGACTATGGTAGTCTGTATTCCTCGATGGCAAAATAAAATAAACAAATGAGAAAACCAGGCCTGAGGTTAGCTAACACTGGTGCAGACATCATTCATCCGACGCATGATCCACATGGTCCTACCTTGTAACTAACTAAACGTGTTGAATGAGACTGTGTCTGGGAAACGAGAGTAGAACTTGGAAACACAAATATCGCACTCTACAAAAGAAAGGCGAAAACAATACCCGGGCAAAGCTGAGACAACACCATAGAGCTTCCAACTTTTGGCCGGGATGAGTTTTGTTACTCGGCGTTTTGACCTGTAGCGGCATGCTGAGAAGTACGCACAGCTTGCGCAGTGACTTTGACTATGTGATCACTTTATTTCGTCAGCGACGAAATTAATGTGTGTGAAAATCAGACATGGCAGTTATTAACGTACTCTAATTAGATTGCAATAATTATATACCTTTTCTCGGTAATTTATAATTTAATTCATTACTTTTCTGGGCTGGTAATTTAGTAATGCAATGCATTACTTTAGAGCAGTAATCTCACGGCGAAAGTAATTTCTTACTAGCGAAATTATTTTTGCTGAGTAATGAGTCTGTGCTTCTCCTTGCAGCTGCCATGCTTTAACCTCGCGTTTGTGGGGCTGAGCGTCTACAAAACGAGAATAAATTATGGAGGGCACTAAGGACTACTTGCATGCTTTCAAGCCGAAGACATTCAATTTTTAATTTATATTTTTCCTTCCTTTCTATATATACACCTACTAGTTAGCATACAGTCGCAAAGCAACACATATGTTAAATTACCCATAATTCATGATGAAGCAAAGCGATTTTGTGGCTCATGCGTTGCAAGCTCGCCTCGAAATCTGAGGGTCCTTAGTTGAATTCATCGCACCTTAGGAAGGAACTTTTCTCTGAGCTGATGACGTCACTGAGAGTTGTGGATCTCTTTTCCCGGACGCCGACAACGACGCCGGGTATCGTTGCTAATGGGCCATATAAGGCTCTCGCCTTTAAAACGCGCAACAAGCAATAGCCAACACTCCAGAGAAGCGGCGCACGCGGGCGAGAGGCGATGTACGCGAGGGCGTCAGCACTGTCTCGTCAAAGAGTCTGCGTAGAATTCACAGGACTACTACGCATCTTCCTGCACTGCATATGGTCTCATACACAAACGCACCGCAGGGACCCCAGAACAGCTCGATGACCATGGCATGTCATAGGGCCCCTTCGCGCAGATGCACTGCGAGTGCTTGAGAAAGTCTTGAAAGCTCCATAATATACTGTCACGTCGCCGCACAGACAAGAAGCCTAACTGACGTCGTCTAAGAAAGCTCGTTGTGAGTTTTCGGGAAAAGTAGCTTTTGTAGAAGGGTTTGAAGCCCATTTTTAATTCAAAGACAACGTAGGCAACAGCGTCACCGTGATGTGCAATTTATTTCCACCAACTTGCCTCAAGTGCGAATCAATTGAACTACAGAACTCGCAGTTTCTCTGCGCCTCGGTGTACATCCGGGACGACGAGCGTGAATAAGCTGTCGATGCACTGCCGCTGCTAACGAGTACGACAAATTCTTCAAAATCAGATGGGTGGCAGCGCATTACGCATTGAACGAAGCTCTTCCTATTGACGAGTGGTGCGAGAAAGACCTCAACTGCAAAGCGGCTGTTCAATCGACTAGGGTTACTTTTCTTCAAAGAGTGGCAAAATTTCCGACACCTACTTTCAAGGTCAATGGTGATGCAAACAAAAAGATCTGAAAATTTTGCAGGAACTATGACCACTGCCCAATTTCTTACGTCGAAGCTAAAAATTAGTTTAAAATCAACTTTCATAACTACGGCAAGTAATTGTAACGTAACATTAATTTTTTGCCCAGTAAATTGTAATGTGATTTAATTGCTTGTGCTAGATTTTAGGAATGTAATTTTTAATGTAATTTATTTAGTTTTCAAAGGTAATTTTGCCATGTGTGGTGTAAATACAGTAGCCATACTAAAATGCGGTCTCGGCTTTCGTCTCCTTCCGGGGAAATACAGTCTGCCCTGACAAGCAAATATGAAGCCCGGTTCTAGCCATTAAAAGGGCTTTATCTTCAATACTATATATATATATATATATTATATATATATATATATATATATATATATATATATATATATATATATATATATATATATATATATATATATATATATATATATATATATATATATATATATATGTAAAGTAAGCCTGCCGAGTCCTGGTCTTTTCTTCCGGCCAGGGAGTCGTGTAAGCACATAAGAACGAGCCGAACAAGATTGCGTCGGCTTCGAATTACAAATGCTGCGGCGCATATCTCCATTGGCTTCATTCGTCGTATATATTTTCTTCGCCGCTCTGGTTGTAGGTGCTGCTGCTCCAAGCCCAAATGAGAAAATTAAAAAGGCACGCACTTTTTGATTTTCATTTCTGTCGAAATTCTACGGTGTTTACTCGTGGTCACAGACTACAAGCGCACAAGAAGAGAGAAATGGAAATCGGTGTTCCAATAACCCAAAACTTGAGTAGCTGTCTATATGAGTCCACTAAAAGAGCTATTATCATTAGAGAGTGAACCCGTTTTAACTATAATAACGCCCTTCAGATTATTTCGAAATATTCATTGAAATTCGTTTCAGCTGACACCTGTGAGAATATCCGGCGCGCTATGCGCAAAAGAATTGTACTGCAAGCTTAGCACCTCCTCTCCCTTTTAAACCTGTTTAGGAAGTATGCCTTTACTGTCTTGTAGCGGATCCGCTCAACATATTTCTGAGCCTGTTCTTCAGTTTTCTTATTCTCAGCAATGGCTTACGGCGAAATTTACAGTGCCGCTGAGGAACGCAGTGGTAGTAGTGCTGGACTGCTGACCCGAAAGACGCGGGTTCGATCCCGGCCGCGGCGGTCACACTTCGATTGCAGCAAAGTACTGGAGGCCGATGTGCTGTGCGATGTCAGTGCATGTTAAAGGTCCCCGTGCGGTTGAAATTATCCGAGTCGCTTTGGGATGTTAACAACCATAAAACCAAAGCAAATACATTCCACATAATCAAATATTGTAAAGCCGTTACTTATTTTTGTAGCGAAAGCTACATTGGCCACCAACTCGCCGTGCATTCCCACCGTGGTCGCACTGCACCACGTGACCAACCGCGTGACGAATCAGGTGACAACAACAAGCGAGACGACCAGACTAACCTGGATTTGCAATCAAGATTAACCAACGCTAACCAAGCTATGCCTTAGATTTCGCTACGTATATCCTGGCATAGCCGAGCTATGCCACTGCAAATTTTCTCCTTTTTTTATACTGATTCCTAGTGAAACAGCGCGGGAAGGCGGAACACACGAAGAAGAGACATGAGCACAACCTTTGATTCGCATCTGATTTTTCGCCAGAACGAGAAAGGGCTGCACCTTATTCTTTATTGCAGAGAAGCATAAAGAAAAATGTCATTTTCTATCTATCGTGTCTGAACACGACACATGGCAGTTTTAATGGGACAGCGCTCAGGAGCTCTTGTCAAAGAAAAGCCGGTATTGGCGTTGCTGGCGTTGTAACACAAGAACCTCCAAATAAAAAATCTTGTCGAGATAGGACGTTCGAACCCAGATATTTCAATTCCTTGGCGGCAACGCGCAGAACAAGCTACGAAGGCTCTTTTCTTTCTTTAGTGGATGGAAATAGTGCCGAACAGAAACATCTAAGCATTGTTACGCCACAAAACACAAGGTGACCATCCCCCTGCACGACACCTCCTTGCAAACCATCAAAAGTCTGGGAGGCACACACATGCATGCAGATAGGGAAGCCAACTAGGCGGCTCTTCCAGGGCAGCATATACTCCCCGCACCAAAGCGCATTGCTCACAAAACAAAGATTTCAACGACCGTGGTGATTCGGCGTTGTGGTCCATCATGCGGCTTTTCCAGAGACTGCATAATGCTATCAACATAAAGAGATCGTATGGCACAACACTGTTTTTCTCGACAGACGAAAAACGAATACTGTAGGGTGTGCTGTCAATTTTCTTCTTAATTGTTTGTTGTAATATGTACCAGAAGAACATAGCATCAACGCAAAAGAATATAACCATGGTCAATTGTCTCTGGTGTATTGCACAGGTGGCAATTCACCGTCCACGGGGCAAGCATCTCCCTAGCATGAAGCCGTGCCTTCACAGGCAGCGTGGATGTGGTGAGTTTAAAGAAGAATGTTTTTTGCACCAAAAGAAATCTACATTAGCCTACCACATTTTAAAACACTGCTGTTAAGGAACTTAAGAAAAGTTTGCCGATACAACGGTACAGGAAACAAATACTCTGTAAGTGCCTGAGCCATCTGCCCTCTGGAAAGGCTATACAGGCAGTCTAAACAAAAGCGCACGGTGAGAAAATTCAAGGTGCCAGCAACTTTCTTAAGAATATCCCAATAAATGCCCCTCACGAGTGTGTCAGTTCGCTGCGAATAAGAAAGGCAAATGAGTACTGAGACGCCTAATAAGCACAACATCTAAAAAATGTTGGTTTGCCTATTTTAAAAGAAAAAAAAACGGGAAACAAGCTGATGCACGAATAAGGGAAACAAAGCCTATTCCGCCAGACTCTAGAAAAAGAACTAGCTTATCGCGACGCATGGGTTCCCATTGGGAACGCCATACGAAGGTAGCAAATATTCTGTGCATCAGCTGCACTTTCGTCCTTGCACAGTAGGAGAACCTGCAGCACATAAGCGAGTTTTGCGAATAAACAAATTGAGCCCGAGCAAACACTGAAAGGTCCCTACCCATCCAAGCTTGGGTTTGTCACCTAATGGAGATTATCTGTGAATCCCAGTAGGCTCCACTGTTGCGAATTTGGTGAAGAGGTATCCTTGGTACTGAAGGGCCCGCAGCCCCACCTTACGCCACCAAAATGAGTTGGCGTTGTACCCCAATGGCTTTGCCACCCCTTGGATTGATCTGAAATAAGAGCCGCACCTGATATCTCGCATAACTATTCAGTCAAATGTAATGCCTCAACCACACTCTTTTTCCCTGAACAAAAGAGGGTGACGTCATCTACATAGGCTAAAATTTTAATTTCTCATTGTGCCAGGGAGAAACATAACCGCGTCATTTTTAATGATGTCTCCGTTATTCACCTAGATTTTTTCTTCTCAGACAAAACATTGCAACTCACTCAACCCTAGAATGACGCAACATTCGACGATCAGATTACTTTGATCGGATTTAAGCAAGAGTTCATTAACTTGTCTGAGCTGCTCGACGGCATACTCGTTTCGATATCGTTTCTGCACATTTTTCATTTTTTTAATACCTTGCGGGCCCTCCCCGTCCAGCCTATAATTTGGTGGGCAGCGCAACGAAGGAACTTTTGACCCCTTCTTTGCAAAACAGTTTTTTGCAAGAGCTGTTGCGCCCCGATGTCATTTATTCGGGCGCGGTATATGAAGTAGAATTTACCAGCCTTTCTTTGAGCTTCGAAGGGCGCCGGCACGAAATAAGCTTCATTAGTAATAGGAGATTCTCTGCACAGTTGAACCCAGCAGCCATAGCTCTTACAGTCCACTTTGTAAGCTTGTGCAACACAAAGAACAGCCCTTGTAGAGAGTAAAGTAGCTTTTTAACCTTTGATATATCGACCAATTGCCCGAAATTCGAGCTTTCTTTTTGTTTATATACGCCGCAGTCAGAAGACAGCGTGATTTAGTTACAATTAACGCAGAAATATTGGAAAAGGGGCCACAAAAACCGCGAGGACACGATATAATGGACAGGGTGTGCTCGAACTACAGCATAGCACATCTACGAAAAAAAGGTTATTGGACTCAAAAATAAAGCCACTCACACAATAAAACAACGCGATAATGCACTGCACTCAAAAACATGTTTCGTCATTTATTTCTTGTGGCCACCGTAGGACCCAATTTAATGGACGACGTCGGAAGCAAAAATAGTAAAGGAGTACAGTTTGTTTGATACATCAAAGGAGTATGTACACTCAGTCTTGAAAATTACAAGCCGTTTCATGCTGTTGTTATACCTTCCCTAATTCCCCTCAGTGACGCATAACGAAGGAGCGTCGGACCCGCTATTTGGAGCTTTAGGCGGATGCCGGACTCGAGTGCTTATTTCTCGTTAAAACACACCACAGTGCCATCTACCGCTACAAATGAATTATATAATAAGTCGAAGTATGCTTCCAATCTCCCTTAGGTTTTTGCGGTTTTCAGGGACAGCACGCAATTTGCGCCGTTCATAATCATCCCATAAACACCATGAAAGCTTTTAGATGTAGTGTCTGTTTCTAGCCCGCTCACATGATAACAACCGCACAGCACCAATTATCGCAAGTAGGCAAGAAGACGGAGTTCATGCATGACGGTGCTACAGAAGAAAAGGGGAGAGGGGTGAAGAGGCAGGCGTGGGTATACTCTCAGGCTCTCCGTGTTTTATAAGGACGGAAGACGGACACCGAACGGCGGCCGTTGCGTATGGAGCCTTGAGCTTTTCTTGTGTATTAATGTTTCGTTTGTGGCAGAGCGTTTCAAGCTGAAGCTCTGGTGTAGCATTGGCATGTGCTCAAAGGCTATGAGCGCACACAATCGCCAACAGGGGCCTCTTAGCGGTGACAGCGGGGTGCAGGAAGACGACGACCCTTTCGGTGGCAAACTCCTAGCTACGCACAGCAGTTGTGCTCTGGGTGAGATTAGTTTGGTTTGATTTGGTTTATGGGGGTTCAACGTCCCAAAGCGACTCAGGCTATGAGGGACGCCATAGTGAAGGTCTCCGGAAATTTCGACCACCTGGGCTTCTTTAAGGTGCACTGACATCGCACAGTACACGGGCCTCTAGAATTTCGCCTCCATCGAAATTCGACCGCCGCCGGTGAGATTAGTGATGAGACTTCACGATGAGAGTTCGGCAGCAGTGCAGTGTTGAGCCCCATTCGGGATTTGCAACCGTTTGCAGTGGCAGGCAACGGCCGCCTCGTCGGTAAGAAGCCAGCAGCGTAGCTTTCCAAGGCAAGTATCGCATCGTCGAGACAGCGAGGCTTAAAAGCTTAGACCAATATCGTGGCGGCAAATGAATGCAGCCACGTGATTGAAAGGCAAGATTACATGCATGCTTAAATTCAACGACGCACATATGTAAGGTTCAATTCGAGAGCAGTGCAGCATTGAGCACAGTTCGTGCTCGGCAACTTTTTGCAATTGCAGGTGAGAGTACAGATTTCTAAATCAGTTAATTATCCCACTCGCTCTCTTCAAAACACTGCTGCGGAAGAAAGTGCGGATATGATTGCGATTGTTGTAAAAAACGATGAGCGAAGGGAGTGGGAAGGATTTTAACGATGCCAAATGTGGACTACACGTGACAGATTTGTGGCAAGAGTAAAGATGTTACAAAGGTTCTTCCCTGTTCGCACCTCACTTCCTTCGAGGTGCTCGATTATTTGGCGTTGGCCTTGTAGCCGACAGCCAGACGATGGACTATCAATGACGCACAGACGAACAAAGGAACTGGCACTATTATAAAACTTGTGAAACTCTACACAAACAACTATACACAGAAACAACAGGGGCTGCACGCTCAGTTACCAAAGGTGACACAAATTAACGATCGAGCTCTAAGTGCGCTCTTTACGACTTGCCGAAAGCTGGCGCCTGCCTACTCTGCTGCGCGAAGACTGACGAAAAACCGCACATGACGCAACGCGCTCTTAAATAACCAAGTTCGAAACTTCTAGAAACTGGCGAGGGCGCTGGAAGAGAGAGAAGGCGTCGCATCACATGTTAAACAACGTCTCGCTACTCCCGGCTCCTCGAGAGCGCTTGAACCATCTAGAACACATGTCCGCGGACACCCTGCTTCGCCAAGGTCGCGGGTGGAGAATGTCCCCTGTGCTGTGATGAGCTTGCAGCCGCGCGCGCCTTCAAAAATGCCCAGGAGATTTCTTTTTCTTTTCTTTTTTTTTCGGTGCGCACGCTGACACCTACTCGCGGTCGCTACAGCGGCTTTACACGGCCCACCATAAGAAGATTGCTGGCCATTTTTGTCCAGAAAATCTAAACACAAAGAAAAGGCCGCGACATGCCTCTTACACAACGTAAGTTCATGACCACCATTCTCGTGTATTTTCCTTCCGCGGCATACACTACTTTCACGGCAAGTCCAAGTTACCGCAGTCGTGCATGCATCACTAGTCCAACTTCCAGCGTTCTTGACCATAACACGGTTGGGGAAGTCCTTTTCCCTGCAGTGTCTCTGGGGCACCTCACAGTCCAGTCGCTGCACTCGAGCACATACACAGGAGAACAAAGGCGAGCGAGAACGTTCACGCCCGCCGACGTAGCATGACTCAGGCTCGAGGCAATTTCCGGCAAACTGGTCGCTGGAGTCAGACAGGTGCGCTTGATCGCGGGAGTCGCCCTGCCTAGCGCTTCCGCTAGCTACTGAGCACTTGTGATCGGTTGGGTCCCTCAGCGTGACGCGGTGCATCTCAGCGATCACATCACACGTTTGGGTTTCTAAAGATACGGAGGTCGTAGCACTGAACTTCTTTAGTCATCCACTATGGGTGGCCACGTCACACGTTTTGGCTTCCACCGTCTGACTTGTCACGGAGCCTGTCGTCCCGTTTACGACTCCATTCTGTACTGCCTCCTCACCCGCGGTATTCGAATTGCTCAACACGTCCCGATTCGTATCGTTAGTCTTTTCTATGGCACTCAGCTCGCCGTTCATTATTTTGGACTGGGTGGTGCTCTCGCGCAAGTAATTCCCTTCAATGAAAAGATTGGAGAAAATCTCTGCGGTCTCATCGCATTCACCTATTTCTATTGCCACGCCTTCTGCGGCGCCTTTGAGGAATTCAGCCAGCATAGCAACGTCCCGTTTTCTGCCCGGTCTGCGAGATGTGTTGTGGACTGGCTCAGATGTCCCACTGGGTGTGTAGCTCTCTGCCACTAGAGCTGTCTCGGTGTCTACCAGGTCATTCACATTCACGTCCTGAGTCGCTTCGCACGCGCGATCCGATCCACTCGACCCGTACGGACAGCGTGTCAGCTTGCCCTTCGAACGCCGCAGCGTCAAAAACCCCGGCTGCAGCGCCATCCAGCCAGATGCCTATATATGTCGAGACCGTTGCATCACGTGAGCATTTCGATCGGCGAAGGGCGCCACGCGCACCGAGAAGGGTCTTGTCAGTTCCGGCCTGTGCGGTAGCTTGCAGAGTTACTAATCTCTGCTGGTAACCTTCCGGTGTGCGAACCCTGATCAAAAAACCGCACAACATGACACAACGCGCTCTTAAATAACCATGTACGAAACTTCCAGAAACGGGCGAGGGCGCTGGAAGAAATAGAAGGCGTCGCAGCACACGTCAAACTGTCTCCCTCCCCTCGATTTCTCGAGAGCGCTAGAATTATCTAGAACACATGTCCGCGCACCCCGCCTCGCCAAGTCGCGGGGAGTGGAGGTCCTGGCCCCTGTGCTGTGATGCGCTTGCAGCCGGGCGCGCCTTTAGAAATGGCCAGGAGAGTTCTTTTTCGCTTCTTTTACGGTGCGCACACTGGCACCGACTCGCGCTTGCTACAGCGCCCTTACAGGAACTCACAAGACACCTTGAGACTTTTAAGCGAGACATCAAAGTGGAGCTTAGAGAGGTAAAGGATAGTCTTAGATACTGTTCAGAATCCTGCGATGAAGTCGCGGGCGATAGCAAAGAGATTGTGGCACTAAAGAGAGAATTAAAAGAGCTAAGCAAGATGAACGTTGCGTTGAAAACAGAAAATGGCAGTTGCAACAAAGCGAAGACGAGCCTGAGTAGTATCAAAGATCCAAAAATCTGGAAATTACAGGAATCCCGGAAAATCCCTGGACAGCAAACCAGCCTATGTGAAAGAACACCTCACGCCTTGTGGTAAGATGCAGGTGGAGGTTGTCAAGTAAATAATCAAGTAGGCGAAGTGGCAATTTGCGTCGACTGCGAGCGGAAAAATTCTAGCCCGAAAAAATGAAAGCTCGAATATCATTCGCATTGCTTCCTCTGATGACCTAGCCCTAATTGCTGCATCACCGCGATCCTTAGATTAGTAGTTTTTGTCTCTGCTATTGTATCTACTTTCCATATCATGATATTCGGAGTTTTAGTTCTGAGATTTCCAAAAGTAATATGCTTTCAGTAATTCACATAAATGCGATAAGTATCAGAAATAAGGTAGGTGCAATAAGTGTTTTGCTGGAATCAGCAAAGGTGCTGTTTGATTCGGTATTCTTCTCTGATACCTGCCTGACCAATAATGAACATGCCCCGGTTTTCAACGCCTATCGTTCGCTCCACCATATGAGTGAAAGCAAAATATGCATTGGCATTGCAATGTATGTAAGGGAATGTATCTCTTCTCATAGCTGTTGAAGAATTTTCAGGGATAACTTGTGACGTAGAATGCTTAACAATTAGAATAGGCAAACTCGCAGCGTCTGTAGTCTAAGGGGCCTCAAACGGCAATCTGCAAATTTTTAACTCTCTTCTTAGAAAAACTACCTGAGCTTTCCTGTGCGCGAAACGCAAGGAGATGTGAATGAAGATACGAGGTGAGGTGAGGCTTGGTAATAAGAAATAAGTAATATAGTGTCAAGTAACGCCCGTGGGAACTACATCACACTTCTAAGGAGGGTGTTAGCAACTATAGTGCTGCGTTTTTAGACATTTGTGTATCGAGCTTAACTGAAGACGACATAACAGCTGGTATTCTTATTAATGACATCAATAATCATAAGCTGTTCTTTTCTTTAGCAATTGTCACTGTAGAAAAGAGAGCTCTCCATCACGAACCACGGTTTTCTCGCAGGATAAATGTTCACACGCTAGAACACTTCCGGCGCTTAGTTGCAATCTTAGACTGACAAGATATTTACGGCACTGAGGACGCAAACAAATAATACAACCTTTTTAACAGTATATACTTGCTTGTTACCATTTAGCATTCCTGCAACATGTTGTTCACAGCAGGAACAAACGGGTCCAAAAACCTTGGCTAGACTGCTGTTCGTATGTGCGCATAAAAGGGGAAAATGTTATGTACAACAATTTTGAACGCATCCGCAGCAAAAGTCTGCTCGGCGCATTCAGGAAATAAAATACATAAGCTACAAAGCTTCCTTAGGAAGGCCAAAAACTCTACTATGAGTGCCTTTTCTACTATAAACGCAATGACCCCTAGAAAAAGATATGGGAAACTGTGAACAAGATAACATAAAGAAGACTTCTCACGGGCCTGCACCCAAGTTAAATGGCAACGAAATTCAAGAAAAATAACTAGTGAATACAATGAACGAACACTTAACGCAAGCTCCAGCACATCCGACAAGATGAAAAGAGCAGCATCTGTGATGCAGCAGTCAATTCCCCACTTTCAAACACTATCTCTTTCTGACCAACGGGTGTGGCTGAGGTCGCTTATATTGCCCTTTAAATTAAGAATCATGCAGCAGCAGGTGGGGACGCATTGCTCTGGGACTTGTCAAACACGTCGTTTCTGAGATCAGTATAGAGTGCTAGCATATATTATTAACTTAACACTTTCCACCGGTGATTTTTTTTTCGGCAAACTGAAGATTGCTCTTGTGACGCCCGTATATAAAGGTGGTGGCGAAGATCAAATTAAGGACTACAGGCCGATATATGTTTTGACAGTTTCCTTGAACATGTTTGAGGAAGTGATTTATCAAAGTCTGTCAGCGTCTGTTGTTACGCAAGGAATAATCTCTTCTTGTCGGTACGGTTTCCAGGAAAATCGATCAACCGAACAAGCACTTGTATGCATTAAGGATAAAATCAATGAATATATTGAGAAACGCATGCGCACAATCGGGTTATTTTAAGGTTTAAAAAAGGCATATGACTGTATAGATTACAAAATTTTTCGCTCATAAAATGACAAAGGTATGGTATACGTGGAATGCCTTGTGAGCTAATACGCAGCTACCTAAGTGGTAGAAGCCAATCTGTGCAAATCCAAGATGTGTTCTCCGAACCATGCAGCTGCAGAAGGGTCTCCCACGAGGTTATTTTGTTTTCTTGCTATACCTCAATAATGTTGTAAACATGCAAGGTTCTCAAGAAATAACAATGCGTGCAGACGACACCAACGTATCTTCGCTTTTCATGATAATAATCTCCTAGATTCTCGTGTAAATAGCTTCTTAAATTTGCTATTACAGTGGTTGGAAGAAAATAAGTCGCTGCTGAATACAAATAAGGCTACATACATTCTATTGAAGCTGTTAATAAAACAGTTGAAAAAGAAAATGCTGTAATCCACAATGGCCTTATAATTAATAGAGCAAGAGAACAGAATGTTCTGGGCGTCTGTTTTCAGAAAGAATTATTTTGGAATAAACACATATCTCATCTTTGTTGTGAACTCTCTAGGAATATGGGTATCATATACAGAATAGCACATTTGATTCCACTGTAGATAAAGAAACAGCTATACCACACCCTTGCTTTCTCGAAACTTTGTTACAGAACTTTGGTATGGGGCGCAACATGCAAATCTGATTATACTAAGACATTATTCTTGCAAAAGTGTGTTCTGAGTATGTTCTCAAATAATCAGATCCTTATAAAAATTTGAGACTAGCTCCGCAGTTTCAACAATATTCCGTGTTGCGTGCTGACCAAATTTCTTGCATTCGATTTTTTCGCGTCATACACAAAGATGACATATAAGCGCAGAAGGATTATAGAAATAATGGTGGGTATAACTTGAGACACGCCAAACAATTCATACCCTAAATTAGAACTAATTATGGCACACAAGTGTCTGCCTTCCAATCAGTCGATGTACTTAATAAATTCGTAGAAATTATTAACTTTGTTTGTTCTAAGCAGGCGTTCAATATCAGCTTAAATAAACCTTT
>JARKHS020012299.1:0-200823 GCA_030143305.2 Amblyomma americanum
TGTAAAGTAAGCCTGCCGAGTCCTGGTCTTTTCTTCCGGCCAGGGAGTCGTGTAAGCACATAAGAACGAGCCGAACAAGATTGCGTCGGCTTCGAATTACAAATGCTGCGGCGCATATCTCCATTGGCTTCATTCGTCGTATATATTTTCTTCGCCGCTCTGGTTGTAGGTGCTGCTGCTCCAAGCCCAAATGAGAAAAATAAAATGGCACGCACTTTTTGATTTTCATTTCTGTCGAAATTCTACGGTGTTTACTCGTGGTCACAGACTACAAGCGCACAAGAAGAGAGAAATGGAAATCGGTGTTCCAATAACCCAAAACTTGAGTAGCTGTCTATATGAGTCCACTAAAAGAGCTATTATCATTAGAGAGTGAACCCGTTTTAACCATAATAACGCTCTTCAGATTATTTCGAAATATTCATTGAAATTCGTTTCAGCTGACACCTGTGAGAATATCCGGCGCGCTATGCGCAAAAGAATTGTACTGCAAGCTTAGCACCTCCTCTCCCTTTTAAACCTGTTTAGGAAGTATGCCTTTACTGTCTTGTAGCGGATCCGCTCAACATATTTCTGAGCCTGTTCTTCAGTTTTCTTATTCTCAGCAATGGCTTACGGCGAAATTTACAGTGCCGCTGAGGAACGCAGTGGTAGTAGTGCTGGACTGCTGACCCGAAAGACGCGGGTTCGATCCCGGCCGCGGCGGTCACACTTCGATTGCAGCAAAGTACTGGAGGCCGATGTGCTGTGCGATGTCAGTGCATGTTAAAGGTCCCCGTGCGGTTGAAATTATCCGAGTCGCTTTGGGATGTTAACAACCATAAAACCAAAGCAAATACATTCCACATAATCAAATATTGTAAAGCCGTTACTTATTTTTGTAGCGAAAGCTACATTGGCCACCAACTCGCCGTGCATTCCCACCGTGGTCGCACTGCACCACGTGACCAACCGCGTGACGAATCAGGTGACAACAACAAGCGAGACGACCAGACTAACCTGGATTTGCAATCAAGATTAACCAACGCTAACCAAGCTATGCCTTAGATTTCGCTACGTATATCCTGGCATAGCCGAGCTATGCCACTGCAAATTTTCTCCTTTTTTTATACTGATTCCTAGTGAAACAGCGCGGGAAGGCGGAACACACGAAGAAGAGACATGAGCACAACCTTTGATTCGCATCTGATTTTTCGCCAGAACGAGAAAGGGCTGCACCTTATTCTTTATTGCAGAGAAGCATAAAGAAAAATGTCATTTTCTAATCTATCGTGTCTGAACACGACACATGGCAGTTTTAATGGGACAGCGCTCAGGAGCTCTTGTCAAAGAAAAGCCGGTATTGGCGTTGCTGGCGTTGTAACACAAGAACCTCCAAATAAAAAATCTTGTCGAGATAGGACGTTCGAACCCAGATATTTCAATTCCTTGGCGGCAACGCGCAGAACAAGCTACGAAGGCTCTTTTCTTTCTTTAGTGGATGGAAATAGTGCCGAACAGAAACATCTAAGCATTGTTACGCCACAAAACACAAGGTGACCATCCCCCTGCACGACACCTCCTTGCAAACCATCAAAAGTCTGGGAGGCACACACATGCATGCAGATAGGGAAGCCAACTAGGCGGCTCTTCCAGGGCAGCATATACTCCCCGCACCAAAGCGCATTGCTCACAAAACAAAGATTTCAACGACCGTGGTGATTCGGCGTTGTGGTCCATCATGCGGCTTTTCCAGAGACTGCATAATGCTATCAACATAAAGAGATCGTATGGCACAACACTGTTTTTCTCGACAGACGAAAAACGAATACTGTAGGGTGTGCTGTCAATTTTCTTCTTAATTGTTTGTTGTAATATGTACCAGAAGAACATAGCATCAACGCAAAAGAATATAACCATGGTCAATTGTCTCTGGTGTATTGCACAGGTGGCAATTCACCGTCCACGGGGCAAGCATCTCCCTAGCATGAAGCCGTGCCTTCACAGGCAGCGTGGATGTGGTGAGTTTAAAGAAGAATGTTTTTTGCACCAAAAGAAATCTACATTAGCCTACCACATTTTAAAACACTGCTGTTAAGGAACTTAAGAAAAGTTTGCCGATACAACGGTACAGGAAACAAATACTCTGTAAGTGCCTGAGCCATCTGCCCTCTGGAAAGGCTATACAGGCAGTCTAAACAAAAGCGCACGGTGAGAAAATTCAAGGTGCCAGCAACTTTCTTAAGAATATCCCAATAAATGCCCCTCACGAGTGTGTCAGTTCGCTGCGAATAAGAAAGGCAAATGAGTACTGAGACGCCTAATAAGCACAACATCTAAAAAATGTTGGTTTGCCTATTTTAAGAAAAAAAAACGGGAAACAAGCTGATGCACGAATAAGGGAAACAAAGCCTATTCCGCCAGACTCTAGAAAAAGAACTAGCTTATCGCGACGCATGGGTTCCCATTGGGAACGCCATACGAAGGTAGCAAATATTCTGTGCATCAGCTGCACTTTCGTCCTTGCACAGTAGGAGAACCTGCAGCACATAAGCGAGTTTTGCGAATAAACAAATTGAGCCCGAGCAAACACTGAAAGGTCCCTACCCATCCAAGCTTGGGTTTGTCACCTAATGGAGATTATCTGTGAATCCCAGTAGGCTCCACTGTTGCGAATTTGGTGAAGAGGTATCCTTGGTACTGAAGGGCGCCGCAGCCCCACCTTACGCCACCAAAATGAGTTGGCGTTGTACCCCAATGGCTTTGCCACCCCTTGGATTGATCTGAAATAAGAGCCGCACCTGATATCTCGCATAACTATTCAGTCAAATGTAATGCCTCAACCACACTCTTTTTCCCTGAACAAAAGAGGGTGACGTCATCTACATAGGCTAAAATTTTAATTTCTCATTGTGCCAGGGAGAAACATAACCGCGTCATTTTTAATGATGTCTCCGTTATTCACCTAGATTTTTTCTTCTCAGATAAAACATTGCAACTCACTCAACCCTAGAATGACGCAACATTCGACGATCAGATTACTTTGATCGGATTTAAGCAAGAGTTCATTAACTTGTCTGAGCTGCTCGACGGCATACTCGTTTCGATATCGTTTCTGCACATTTTTCATTTTTTTAATACCTTGCGGGCCCTCCCCGTCCAGCCTATAATTTGGTGGGCAGCGCAACGAAGGAACTTTTGACCCCTTCTTTGCAAAACAGTTTTTTGCAAGAGCTGTTGCGCCCCGATGTCATTTATTCGGGCGCGGTATATGAAGTAGAATTTACCAGCCTTTCTTTGAGCTTCGAAGGGCGCCGGCACGAAATAAGCTTCATTAGTAATAGGAGATTCTCTGCACAGTTGAACCCAGCAGCCATAGCTCTTACAGTCCACTTTGTAAGCTTGTGCAACACAAAGAACAGCCCTTGTAGAGAGTAAAGTAGCTTTTTAACCTTTGATATATCGACCAATTGCCCGAAATTCGAGCTTTCTTTTTGTTTATATACGCCGCAGTCAGAAGACAGCGTGATTTAGTTACAATTAACGCAGAAATATTGGAAAAGGGGCCACAAAAACCGCGAGGACACGATATAATGGACAGGGTGTGCTCGAACTACAGCATAGCACATCTGCGAAAAAAGGGTTATTGGACTCAAAAATAAAGCCACTCACACAATAAAACAACGCGATAATGCACTCCACTCAAAAACATGTTTCGTCATTTATTTCTTGTGGCCACCGTAGGACCCAATTTAATGGACGACGTCGGAAGCAAGAATAGTAAAGGAGTTCAGTTTGTTTGATACATCAAAGGAGTATGTACACTCAGTCTTGAAAATTACAAGCCGTTTCATGCTGTTGTTATACCTTCCCTAATTCCCCTCAGTGACGCATAACGAAGGAGCGTCGGACCCGCCTTTTTGGAGCTTTAGGCGGATGCCGGACTCGAGTGCTTATTTCTCGTTAAAACACACCACAGTGCCATCTACCGCTACAAATGAATTATATAATAAGTCGAAGTATGCTTCCAATCTCCCTTAGGTTTTTGCGGTTTTCAGGGACAGCACGCAATTTGCGCCGTTCATAATCATCCCATAAACACCATGAAAGCTTTTAGATGTAGTGTCTGTTTCTAGCCCGCTCACATGATCACGACCGCACAGCACCAATTATCGCAAGTAGGCAAGAAGACGGAGTTCATGCATGACGGTGCTACAGAAGAAAAGGGGAGAGGGGTGAAGAGGCAGGCGTGGGTATACTCTCCAGGCTCTCCGTGTTTTATAAGGACGGAAGACGGACACCGAACGGCGGCCGTTGCGTATGGAGCCTTGAGCTTTTCTTGTGTATTAATGTTTCGTTTGTGGCAGAGCGTTTCAAGCTGAAGCTCTGGTGTAGCATTGGCATGTGCTCAAAGGCTATGAGCGCACACAATCGCCAACAGGGGCCTCTTAGCGGTGACAGCGGGGTGCAGGAAGACGACGACCCTTTCGGTGGCAAACTCCTAGCTACGCACAGCAGTTGTGCTCTGGGTGAGATTAGTTTGGTTTGATTTGGTTTATGGGGGTTCAACGTCCCAAAGCGACTCAGGCTATGAGGGACGCCATAGTGAAGGTCTCCGGAAATTTCGACCACCTGGGCTTCTTTAAGGTGCACTGACATCGCACAGTACACGGGCCTCTAGAATTTCGCCTCCATCGAAATTCGACCGCCGCCGGTGAGATTAGTGATGAGACTTCACGATGAGAGTTCGGCAGCAGTGCAGTGTTGAGCCCCATTCGGGATTTGCAACCGTGTGCAGTGGCAGGCAACGGCCGCCTCGTCGGTAAGAAGCCAGCAGCGTAGCTTTCCAAGGCAAGTATCGCATCGTCGAGACAGCGAGGCTTAAAAGCTTAGACCAATATCGTGGCGGCAAATGAATGCAGCCACGTGATTGAAAGGCAGGATTACATGCATGCTTAAATTCAACGACGCACATATGTAAGGTTCAATTCGACAGCAGTGCAGCATTGAGCACAGTTCGTGCTCGGCAACTTTTTGCAATTGCAGGTGAGAGTACAGATTTCTAAATCAGTTAATTATCCCACTCGCTCTCTTCAAAACACTGCTGCGGAAGAAAGTGCGGATATGATTGCGATTGTTGTAAAAAACGATGAGCGAAGGGAGTGGGAAGGATTTTAACGATGCCAAATGTGGACTACACGTGAAGGATTTGAGGCAAGCAGTAAAGATGTTACAAAGGTTCTTCCCTGTTCGCACCTCACTTCCTTCGAGGTGCTCGATTATTTGGCGTTGGCCTTGTAGCCGACAGCCAGACGATGGACTATCAATGACGCACAGACGAACAAAGGAACTGGCACTATTATAAAACTTGTGAAACTCTACACAAACAACTATACACAGAAACAACAGGGGCTGCACGCTCAGTTACCAAAGGTGACACAAATTAACGATCGAGCTCTAAGTGCGCTCTTTACGACTTGCCGAAAGCTGGCGCCTGCCTACTCTGCTGCGCGAAGACTGACGAAAAACCGCACATGACGCAACGCGCTCTTAAATAACCAAGTTCGAAACTTCTAGAAACTGGCGAGGGCGCTGGAAGAGAGAGAAGGCGTCGCATCACATGTTAAACAACGTCTCGCTACTCCCGGCTCCTCGAGAGCGCTTGAACCATCTAGAACACATGTCCGCGGACACCCTGCTTCGCCAAGGTCGCGGGTGGAGAATGTCCCCTGTGCTGTGATGAGCTTGCAGCCGCGCGCGCCTTCAAAAATGCCCAGGAGATTTCTTTTTCTTTTCTTTTTTTTTCGGTGCGCACGCTGACACCTACTCGCGGTCGCTACAGCGGCTTTACACGGCCCACCATAAGAAGATTGCTGGCCATTTTTGTCCAGAAAATCTAAACACAAAGAAAAGGCCGCGACATGCCTCTTACACAACGTAAGTTCATGACCACCATTCTCGTGTATTTTCCTTCCGCGGCATACACTACTTTCACGGCAAGTCCAAGTTACCGCAGTCGTGCATGCATCACTAGTCCAACTTCCAGCGTTCTTGACCATAACACGGTTGGGGAAGTCCTTTTCCCTGCAGTGTCTCTGGGGCACCTCGCAGTCCAGTCGCTGCACTCGAGCACATACACAGGAGAACAAAGGCGAGCGAGAACGTTCACGCCCGCCGACGTAGCATGACTCAGGCTCGAGGCAATTTCCGGCAAACTGGTCGCTGGAGTCAGACAGGTGCGCTTGATCGCGGGAGTCGCCCTGCCTAGCGCTTCCGCTAGCTACTGAGCACTTGTGATCGGTTGGGTCCCTCAGCGTGACGCGGTGCATCTCAGCGATCACATCACACGTTTGGGTTTCTAAAGATACGGAGGTCGTAGCACTGAACTTCTTTAGTCATCCACTATGGGTGGCCACGTCACACGTTTTGGCTTCCACCATCTGACTTGTCACGGAGCCTGTCGTCCCGTTTACGACTCCATTCTGTACTGCCTCCTCACCCGCGGTATTCGAATTGCTCAACACGTCCCGATTCGTATCGTTAGTCTTTTCTATGGCACTCAGCTCGCCGTTCATTATTTTGGACTGGGTGGTGCTCTCGCGCAAGTAATTCCCTTCAATGAAAAGATTGGAGAAAATCTCTGCGGTCTCATCGCATTCACCTATTTCTATTGCCACGCCTTCTGCGGCGCCTTTGAGGAATTCAGCCAGCATAGCAACGTCCCGTTTTCTGCCCGGTCTGCGAGATGTGTTGTGGACTGGCTCAGATGTCCCACTGGGTGTGTAGCTCTCTGCCACTAGAGCTGTCTCGGTGTCTACCAGGTCATTCACATTCACGTCCTGGGTCGCTTCGCACGCGCGATCCGATCCACTCGACCCGTCGGACAGCGTGTCAGCTTGCCCTTCGAACGCCGCAGCGTCAAAAACCCCGGCTGCAGCGCCATCCAGCCAGATGCCTATATATGTCGAGACCGTCGCATCACGTGAGCATTTCGATCGGCGAAGGGCGCCACGCGCACCGAGAAGGGTCTTGTCAGTTCCGGCCTGTGCGGTAGCTTGCAGAGTTACTAATCTGTGCTGGTAACCTTCCGGTGTGCGAACCCTGATCAAAAAACCGCACAACATGACACAACGCGCTCTTAAATAACCATGTACGAAACTTCCAGAAACGGGCGAGGGCGCTGGAAGAAATAGAAGGCGTCGCAGCACACGTCAAACTGTCTCCCTCCCCTCGATTTCTCGAGAGCGCTAGAATCATCTAGAACACATGTCCGCGCACCCCGCCTCGCCAAGTCGCGGGGAGTGGAGGTCCTGGCCCCTGTGCTGTGATGCGCTTGCAGCCGGGCGCGCCTTTAGAAATGGCCAGGAGAGTTCTTTTTCGCTTCTTTTACGGTGCGCACACTGGCACCGACTCGCGCTTGCTACAGCGCCCTTACAGGAACTCACAAGACACCTTGAGACTTTTAAGCGAGACATCAAAGTGGAGCTTAGAGAGGTAAAGGATAGTCTTAGATACTGTTCAGAATCCTGCGATGAAGTCGCGGGCGATAGCAAAGAGATTGTGGCACTAAAGAGAGAATTAAAAGAGCTAAGCAAGATGAACGTTGCGTTGAAAACAGAAAATGGCAGTTGCAACAAAGCGAAGACGAGCCTGAGTAGTATCAAAGATCCAAAAATCTGGAAATTACAGGAATCCCGGAAAATCCCTGGACAGCAAACCAGCCTATGTGAAAGAACACCTCACGCCTTGTGGTAAGATGCAGGTGGAGGTTGTCAAGTAAATAATCAAGTAGGCGAAGTGGCAATTTGCGTCGACTGCGAGCGGAAAAATTCTAGCCCGAAAAAATGAAAGCTCGAATATCATTCGCATTGCTTCCTCTGATGACCTAGCCCTAATTGCTGCATCACCGCGATCCTTAGATTAGTAGTTTTTTGTCTCTGCTATTGTATCTACTTTCCATATCATGATATTCGGAGTTTTAGTTCTGAGATTTCCAAAAGTAATATGCTTTCAGTAATTCACATAAATGCGATAAGTATCAGAAATAAGGTAGGTGCAATAAGTGTTTTGCTGGAATCAGCAAAGGTGCTGTTTGATTCGGTATTCTTCTCTGATACCTGCCTGACCAATAATGAACATGCCCCGGTTTTCAACGCCTATCGTTCGCTCCACCATATGAGTGAAAGCAAAATATGCATTGGCATTGCAATGTATGTAAGGGAATGTATCTCTTCTCATAGCTGTTGAAGAATTTTCAGGGATAACTTGTGACGTAGAATGCTTAACAATTAGAATAGGCAAACTCGCAGCGTCTGTAGTCTAAGGGGGCCTCAAACGGCAATCTGCAAATTTTTAACTCTCTTCTAGAAAAACTACCTGAGCTTTCCTGTGCGCGAAACGCAAGGGAGATGTGAATGAAGATACGAGGTGAGGTGAGGCTTGGTAATAAGAAATAAGTAATATAGTGTCAAGTAACGCCCGTGGGAACTACATCACACTTCTAAGGAGGGTGTTAGCAACTATAGTGCTGCGTTTTTAGACATTTGTGTATCGAGCTTAACTGAAGACGACATAACAGCTGGTATTCTTATTAACGACATCAATAATCATAAGCTGTTCTTTTCTTTAGCAATTGTCACTGTAGAAAAGAGAGCTCTCCATCACGAACCACGGTTTTCTCGCAGGATAAATGTTCACACGCTAGAACACTTCCGGCGCTTAGTTGCAATCTTAGACTGACAAGATATTTACGGCACTGAGGACGCAAACAAATAATACAACCTTTTTAACAGTATATACTTGCTTGTTACCATTTAGCATTCCTGCAACATGTTGTTCACAGCAGGAACAAACGGGTCCAAAAACCTTGGCTAGACTGCTGTTCGTATGTGCGCATAAAAGTGGAAAATGTTATGTACAACAATTTTGAACGCATCCGCAGCAAAAGTCTGCTCGGCGCATTCAGGAAATAAAATACATAAGCTACAAAGCTTCCTTAGGAAGGCCAAAAACTCTACTATGAGTGCCTTTTCTACTATAAACGCAATGACCCCTAGAAAAAGATATGGGAAACTGTGAACAAGATAACATAAAGAAGACTTCTCACGGGCCTGCACCCAAGTTAAATGGCAACGAAATTCAAGAAAAATAACTAGTGAATACAATGAACGAACACTTAACGCAAGCTCCAGCACATCCGACAAGATGAAAAGAGCAGCATCTGTGATGCAGCAGTCAATTCCCCACTTTCAAACACTATCTCTTTCTGACCAACGGGTGTGGCTGAGGTCGCTTATATTGCCCTTTAAATTAAGAATCATGCAGCAGCAGGTGGGGACGCATTGCTCTGGGACTTGTCAAACACGTCGTTTCTGAGATCAGTATAGAGTGCTAGCATATATTATTAACTTAACACTTTCCACCGGTGATTTTTTTTTCGGCAAACTGAAGATTGCTCTTGTGACGCCCGTATATAAAGGTGGTGGCGAAGATCAAATTAAGGACTACAGGCCGATATATGTTTTGACAGTTTCCTTGAACATGTTTGAGGAAGTGATTTATCAAAGTCTGTCAGCGTCTGTTGTTACGCAAGGAATAATCTCTTCTTGTCGGTACGGTTTCCAGGAAAATCGATCAACCGAACAAGCACTTGTATGCATTAAGGATAAAATCAATGAATATATTGAGAAACGCATGCGCACAATCGGGTTATTTTAAGGTTTAAAAAAGGCATATGACTGTATAGATTACAAAATTTTTCGCTCATAAAATGACAAAGGTATGGTATACGTGGAATGCCTTGTGAGCTAATACGCAGCTACCTAAGTGGTAGAAGCCAATCTGTGCAAATCCAAGATGTGTTCTCCGAACCATGCAGCTGCAGAAGGGTCTCCCACGAGGTTATTTTGTTTTCTTGCTATACCTCAATAATGTTGTAAACATGCAAGGTTCTCAAGAAATAACAATGCGTGCAGACGACACCAACGTATCTTCGCTTTTCATGATAATAATCTCCTAGATTCTCGTGTAAATAGCTTCTTAAATTTGCTATTACAGTGGTTGGAAGAAAATAAGTCGCTGCTGAATACAAATAAGGCTACATACATTCTATTGAAGCTGTTAATAAAACAGTTGAAAAAGAAAATGCTGTAATCCACAATGGCCTTATTATTAATAGAGCAAGAGAACAGAATGTTCTGGGCGTCTGTTTTCAGAAAGAATTATTTTGGAATAAACACATATCTCATCTTTGTTGTGAACTCTCTAGGAATATGGGTATCATATACAGAATAGCACATTTGATTCCACTGTAGATAAAGAAAGAAACAGCTATACCACACCCTTGCTTTCTCAAAACTTTGTTACAGAACTTTGGTATGGGGCGCAACATGCAAATCTGATTATACTAAGACATTATTCTTGCAAAAGTGTGTTCTGAGTATGTTCTCAAATAATCAGATCCTTATAAAAATTTGAGACTAGCTCCGCAGTTTCAACAATATTCCGTGTTGCGTGCTGACCAAATTTCTTGCATTCGATTTTTTCGTGTCATACACAAAGATGACATATAAGCGCAGAAGGATTATAGAAATAATGGTGGGTATAACTTGAGACATGCCAAACAATTCATACCCAAAATTAGAACTAATTCTGGCACACAAGTGTCTGCCTTCCAATCAGTCGATGTACTTAATAAATTCGTAGAAATTATTAACTTTGTTTGTTCTAAGCAGGCGTTCAATATCAGCTTAAATAAACCTTTCTGAGTGGAAATATTTGTTTCCAAGATTAAAGTCATATGCTTTTTTATTTATTTCGATGTAATTTATTTGATGCAATTGCTCTCGTTGGACGAGACCTTTCACCCTCTTGTCAAGTTTGTTTTCTTAGTGCTGGCTCTCCTTTAGTTCATTCTGCTTTATGGACTATCAGTTTTTTGTTTTATTTTAAGAGAAGTATGCTAACCGCTTTGCATATACAAAGTGTTTTAGTTTTATTTATTTTCATTTTTAGTCGTATCTGCTTATTCTGTATAAGGTTTCTGCGTTATATACATGGTTACTTATTACGTAAGAGCTATCTTAGTGAATTTTGTTTGTGCAATGGGCAGTTTAGCTTCGAATGAGTTAATTCTGTAGTTCTCAGTGTTTGCTTTCGATTCTGTGCACAAAGAGCTGGGGCCTCCGTCAATAATTCAAATGCCTTTAGTCCCAGCCGGTCCGCGTACGTCAGCGGTGCACAAAAATAAAATCCTGAAATATAAAGCAATTATGGTGGTGGCGATAGTGACCCAGGCTCCTAGTAACCGTCGAGGTCAGAACTAGCGTGGCTAAAGACGGCGATCAAATAAAAGGGCCACTCAGGACATATCTGAAGCAGTTTTTCGCGGGAACATGAAAGTCCGGGCTATTAGGTCTATAACGTCATCAGGATCAGCGTAACTACGTCCGCTGGCGGACAAGGACCTCCCCCTCTGACCGCCTGATAACCCGGCCCTGCGCGAGCTGCTGCCTTCATATCCCCGCAGGCTTCCTATTCTCATCAGTCTATGTCATTCTTTGAGGCCCCAGGATACGCGTGTTTTTCTTTGGGAGCCACTCCGTGACCCTTAGCAACCAAATGTTTTTTTCAACCCATGATTCGCTCATACGTATTTCGTCATCTTGATTTCGCGTTTTTGCCCGAACTCACACTGGTCTCTCTTTGTCTCTTAAATTTGCACCAATCATTTTCATTTGCAAATATTGCGCTGTCTTGAGCTTATTTTAAACTCTTTTTCGTTAGCCTCCATGTTTCTGGACACATGTTAGTACCTGCAAGATGCAACTGTTGTATAGTTTCGTAAAAAAAAAATATTCGTGCACAGTGCTGACGGAAAATTTGGCATGATAAAAAGTAATGCCGCCTGCCTTAACAACAACTTTAAAAGAACCGTAGCGAGCGTTTTAAAGAAGGGCTAACAATGAAAAAATCGCGCTTAAACGTCGTGTGGAGAACGAAATGCAGTTTTCAATGCCGTGATTTTGTTATGCAGTTGGCAGCATTTTGGCTTGTTCTGAATGAGAGAAGGGCACGCGAGGAGAAGCCTCTTGGAAGAAGGATAGAGGAGGTAAAGTAGGCCATGATCGATTACCGAGCACGGAAGGGGCGTTCCTGAGCAGAATAGCCGACCTACTTCATGGAGAAGGGTCAGTGGCGTCCGCACGACCGTTCATCGATACAGGTGATTTCCTTTCGGTGTGCTAATATTGGTCAGTCTTGTATTGTACAAGGAGCTCTTATATAATCGTAATTGCGGGGTTGCGGTCACATTCGTTGTCGGGTTTAAGCCTATTACAAAACGGGTTAATAAATAAGGTAGGTATTTTGCAACGAATTCAACTTGTTTATAAATTTCATTGGCGCAAGTCACGAACACAGTAAATATAGCGTGGATAGAAAGAGCGCCTTTCTTTTCAGTCTCTATTTCCAGTGCTAGTGCCTTTGGGTCGTTCCAGTTTATGCACTAAACAACAAGCCCTGCAGCAAGTACTGCTCGAACTTATTTGCCTTTATTGATATTGTTGCTAAGGTGTCGGAGAGAAACAAACGAAACCTAATAAAATAAAGTAAAATGACAAAAATATTTAATTGAGGCATTGCGTCCGTTTTGCGGATTTACACAGTGCACATAATTGGTGCTAATACAAGTTACACCAACTATCGCTTCGCTATTCAGTTCGGTTGTGTCGAGAAGTTTTATTATATATTATCGAATAACTGTCCCGAATGCACCATCTGTCTATCCGTAAAGCAGAGTCAATGAGGCGACTCGCCTGGGTGATACCTTTCTCCTTCCAAGCAAACCTTGAGACTGAGTCTGAGGCACTTGAAATTTGTGCATGTCGGCACTACTACCACAGTGCTGGCGATTGCTGTTTTTTCTGCTCTTTTTCAAGCCTTACTCGCCTTGTTTGAGCGGTCGAAGCACTGGCACATCACACAACGTTGTAACCACACTTGAATATCTAATCAATGGCAGTTTTCGGTACGCTGCCAAATGTAGATAATATATATTGTATTCATCACTGTCTAGGTCTCCGCAAAGGTATATGCCTGAAAGTAAAAACGGTTGATCAAAATTCGGCTAGAATCAAATTTTACATATATGGCATGCCATTTTTTATACGTCGTGCTCATTCACAGGTCCTCGGGATTTCCAGTAATTGCCCCTTAAATTTTTAGGCTAGGATTGCGGTCGAGAAAAAAATTAAAGAACTAAAATGTCGCATTGTACAAAATATGCGTGAAAAACCAAATATTTTGGCTCAAGTTGAAAGTTTGTTTTTCTAAACGACAATAATGCTGCTGCATTTTTTCTCGGATATTATTTTTTTACTCAGCTTTCCCAAGGCACCATCCACGAAATATGCAGCACTGCTCCATCAACAGTCACCGGCTAGTCATTTTATTCTGTGAAGAGTGAAAGGGCAGCTTTAGGTGAATAAAGAACTGTAGAAAAATTTGCTTTCTGCCTGCTTTTTTTTCTGGAGAGTCCGACCAGAAAAGCAAATATTAAATACGGTCTCTGCAATCAAATACGCTTCCTTTTGTAAAATCTAACAAAAAGAAAGCAATGTGCCAGAGCGGTCGTGTTCTTTCCTTCCCCAATCGGAGGCTGGTAAACAGATGACAAAATGCTGCGCGGAATTGCGCCGGCATCGAATTGCAAATGGTGCGGCCCATCTCCTCAGCGCGTTTTTTATTCTTCAATTCGGTCGTCGACGTGCTAGAATTTTCCCATGCTTTCCGACGATGACACGTGAAAAGCGAAGGGGCGGTTTTCTTTTCCTTTCGCAGTTCTGCGGTATGCACTCGCGAATAGTAACACCCGCTTAACGGGAAGAGAGATTTAGAAACTGCAAAATCACTAACGCGAGTAAAAAAAAAATACCTCTCTTTTTCGGTGTTCGGATAACGAATAGTTGTTGTGGATAGATGTCTTTTTATCCAAAATTTACTTCTTAAACGACGTCATTGGGAACATTTCAATTTATTCAGTTGGCAAATATGAACACATGACAACGTTTCAGGAATCTGAATTTCTTAGCATTTTTTTTTGTTTTGCACGCGGGTGATCCGTTATCGGCTTAAGGAAAATGCATTAAGGCGCCTGCGAAGGTACCTCATAAGAGCCGAGCTGCATGCTTAAGATTCCGTGCCACACGCAATTCTCAGTGCACAGAATCTGTCCGTGATGCAGCTCAACTTGTTTAAAAAGCATTCTGTTTATGTCGAGTGATTGCTTTGACTGGTTGCTTATGTCCACCGAAAATGAATAAACAACGCGCGTTTTAAAAATTACCTGCAGGTACTATTGAGCTCGTTTCTTAATATCCCTTATATATGCCACGCAAAGCTCAATACTGCAGCCGAAAAGCTTCAGAATTCGATAAGATGTTTCCTCTTTTAGGCTCTTTTTTTCCTGCACAACCTTGAAAACGTTGTGAGTTCAAAAAATATGAGACAGTGTCGGTTCCTAATTTTGACTGAAGCATGTAATGCATAAGGCAAATCAGCTGTGGTCTATCCCACATGTTGCATCTTCAGAGCCTCTGGCGCAGGTTCTCGATCTGCATCTGTTGAATGTATAGCGCAGAGCCATGTCCGCGTTCGTAGTGGCTGCGGCTTGCTTGCCTAGCAACACAAGATAGCCTGGCCTATCGCCTACCTGCTAGCAAACATTGTCAGGGAATGGTTGGTCAATTCGGCTAAGCCGGTTTTAACCACTTCTAGCACGTTAACTGGTGACTTGCACAAATAATTTTACTGCCGTACAATACATAGCAACACAAAAATATTGTGAATTAATTTCCGTACAATGAAATGCAGTATAAGGATGAATCTAAAGAGCCGCTTCTAAAACGGTGGCTCTTTGGATAAAGAGCAGCTGTCACGGGGTTTTCGGGAGCTTCATGACGCAATTGCACAAAAATAGGCGTGAACAAAGTGGCGAGAATTGGGCCTAGTATGTGGTTCATAATGGTTCATAAATTAAAACACCAAAAATAAGATAAGTGCGTATGATAGCCAACGCCTATCCTTCAATGTGGGCAGGCAGATTCCGTTTTTGTCAGTCTTCGTCAGAAAAGAGGCCCCGAAAGAAGCTTCGGTAAACATAATAAATTAATCATATATACGGAGTGTAATGCGGGCGGTAATATTATGTCAACAGACTGTGAAAATACACGCTCACATCGCAGTACTGCTAATTTGGCCTCCGGGCCTGCGATACGCTTTGCCTGCGCGTAATGAATTTCGCGGGCAAATGAATTACGACCAAGCATGCCATTAATATGAAGCGAAATACGCGGGGCTCCGAAGGCGAAAGAACAAGAAAAAATGTCTAAATATGCTTCGAGAAGAAGCTCCTGCTTGTTTGCGCAGAAACTGGTCATGATGACGGTGGTAATGAAGTGATTCGGTAAGAAGTAGGCGGATGTGGTTTCTGTGGTTGGAGTTTACGCATGCTTAGGCATAAATCTAGATTGTTTTGATATTACCAGGCAGGCAGAAGTGCGACCGCATTTGATTTGTCTATGCCTGTGTTCTTCCTGTACGCTCATTACAGGCGCGCGTTTGTCCTGAATTTTAACTCTCTTATGAGTGACAGATATCCATCTAAATCCTGATGCAACCTGCAAACGGGCGAGTGATACGGCTAAAAGGAATACTTTCGATATCTCAAGTGTGGCTAAAGTATGGTCTCATACTGGGAGTTGTTCAAGGGTCAGTCATTGCACCGCTTCTGCTTTTGATTTACATCAAAGACATTCCTTCCAAAGTAGCATCTAACATTCATCTCTTTGCTGATGACTGCGTTGTTTTTCGCGAATTAACATCACCCCAAGACGCTAAGCTTCTTCCGACTGATCTTTCCTTTATTTCTACTTGGTGCAGTGATTGGCTCATGGACCTAAACACTGAAAAATGTAAAGTTATGCGCATACCCCGACATGCTAGCACTCCTTCCAGGTACTACTTAAATAACGTCCCCTTAGAATCTGTCGCTACATATAAATTCTTGGGCGTCCACATTTCTGCACACCTCTTCTGGTCGCACCACATCGAGTACATTATGAACAACGCTAACTGCATATTGGGCTACGTTCGGCGAAACTTTACGAAAACCCCGTCTTCTCTTAAATTATTGAGTTGCAAAACACTGATTCGTTGAATACCTGAATATGCAGCTGCTGTATGGGATACCCACTACGAAAAACTAATAACTTCGCTGGACATGGTCCAAAATAGTGCGCGCATTTTGTTTTCTCTAACTTTAATTATGGCGCAAGCGTAACCAGCATGATAACTTGCCTCGCTTTACAGCTTTTAGCATGCCGCGTAAAAATAATTCGTCTCAGTATTTTTCATTAATTTTACCATAATTCAACTCTACGGAGCGCACTCATTGCTTCTCTCCACTACGTTTCAAACCGCACCGATCATCGCCACATGGTTGGAATTTCAACATTTCACACCTTATCAGCATTTCATGCCTTCTTGCCTCGTGCTTCACGTGAATGGAACCACTTTTCATCGAAATCAGTGATAACCAGCATTTTCGCAAAGCAGTAACTAACATTGTATAAATTGCGGAATTTTTCTTGTAATACTCATTTTCTTGTCTATGCATTTTCTTGTATCCACTGCCCTCTTTAGTGCCTCTCGCCCTGAGGTTTCAATAAATGAAATGAAGTGAAATACTGGCCTCTAGAAAAGGCCAGACAAGACGCCAGACCTCTTTCACGTTGTTCACGGGGACTTTGTGGCGCCTCTTCTTTGTGTCAGGACTTCAAAACACTATGCAAGTGTGAAAAACACACGCTGCGCTTTCATTTCCCTGGTATGCGCGCCTCATTTTTGTTTGCTTAGGCAACGGGTAGCTTTTGTGAAGGCATACTTCCAAAGCTCCTTTGACTCAATCTCTACTTCTAGCGAGGAAGCAAAGACAAACGGAGTAAGAAGTGCGTACGGGCAGAGTGAAATCATCTCTCCTTTTTTGCAAAAGGTTGGGAAACAACTGAGTGTCGGTAGTCTACGGCTCAGCTCTTGCCTCTTCTATTCCAAAGTAAAAGGCGACCCAAGCTTCCTTCTCTTCCTAAATCAGGAATTAGCGCTACTAAACAAAATGCTGCGCGTTATTGGCTTCGCAATCAAAGTGGGCCGAAAGGCTTGAAGAGTGGACACGATTTTCAGTTTTATGCTGGGATATTTGCATTATTGCGCTAGCACTAAAAGCCCCAATCCCGCATTTCGCCAATATATGTCTGTCCGAAGCCTCTGGCAGGCGGCTCACCTCTCACGGCGGGCAGGTGGCAACCTGTCCACTGAAATGCTGTCAACCTGCCAGCAAGCTTTAAGGCCATCTACGCAAAACAGTTCATGGCAACACGCTATGGCCGCGAGTGGTTTTTGAACCCGTGTGGCGAGAACAGACCAGCATCGCTGGTCACTGCATTGCAGCACAGCATCATCGCCGCCGCCGAACACCCCACGTGTTTAACTGGCAGTCTCGTGCGCTGTGCTTTGTATGTCGTCGTCTTCATCAACTTCCACCCAAGCACACTAAACCCAGAACACACCGCTATCGAGTTGTCCTCTTAAACCAAGCCCCGAATCGAAAAAGGAGCAGAAGTGAAGACAGAAGTGCGAGCACGCGTAATTCACATTTAGCATAACGACGCTAAGTCGTCAATGAATTTTTGGAAGTGCGGGAAATGACACGAAAAAGATTCTCGGCACAACTCATGAGCAAAAAAGAAATACTGTTTTATACAGATACCTAGTGGTGCAATTATCGTCGCGGCGGGGTTTCTCAAATCGCTCCTGTTTACATAATCCGGTGACACCAAGCACGCGCTCTCATACAAGGCAGCCTCGCAGACGATCGATTGAGAGCGACGTCTAGGGCATACAAAGAAGGACAGGTAAGCTGTAAGCTGAGCTGCAGGTAGCGAGAATAATAATTGCCATTGAATAGGTTTTGTGCTGACCCCTTTCGTCTTCCCGATACACGGTCCTGTTTGGGTCATAACGCCTTAACGGACTGGACACGCATACGTAATCACTGGGCGCTTGGCATGGAAGCGAAAAAAAAAACTTGCACAGGCTTTCCTGGTTCACCACGATGCGCGATTACTATCTTTTTCCGCGTTATTTCCAATAACCCATCCACAACACTAAATACAAACAGGAATCGTGCCTTGAAAAACATGTTTCAGTAGAAAATGACATTAGCTTGGCCTGCACGCCAAAGAAATATCCTTCTTACGCACAGGCACTCTGGTGATTAATTCCGTCCGCTGGCCCGAAACAGGAGCGGCACCTGCCTACTAGGTGGATTCTTTTGTACATCGGGGTCGAGACTTAGCACAGTAACTTACTCCTATTTTTCCCATGGGTTGTTCATGTTATGTAAAAAGAGAAGGCAAATGCTGCTCACCTTTGGCACTGATCGCTTGCTTGGGAACCGTTTGCGAACCGACCAAAGATGTACGATTGCAGTTTTTGGGACCTGCTAAGTGTCACCCTCCGAAAAATGTCATATAAGCACAGAAAGTCGGCAGACATGGTACGTCCTTTTACACGGAGAAAAGAATCATGAATATTTGGATAATTAATTAGTTTTGCCACCATATAGCTAGGCTTTTGCAATTAGGTGCCGAATGGAAGAAGATCGCAGCTGTGACCACAGACCGCACGGTTACTTTCGAGAATAGCATTAGCTATCTGCTATCAGCGTCGCTTCTTCCCGGATTCTAGAATTTTTTCAAGTCTTTCGCCTACTGCATTGGGCAGGTAAATGTAGCTGGTATTTTTCCGATCAGGCGTAGATGGCGCTGCTTTCAAAGGATTCAGATCTCTATTTCGCAAATGCGAAGGATGAAGAAATGTTGAGCATTTATAGCTAGGCGATCATGGCGGCCCGTGATATTTCCATGCAGATAATAAACGAAAGAGTTTACCTTTTGCTCTGGCGCTGAAATTATTACACCATATTGAACCATCCGGTTGCATCATCTAGTGTTTCCCATAGCTTGAACGCAATAAAAATAAGATGAATGGCAGAAATCAAAGCGGCGCTATTTTCACCTTCCCTTAGTAACGCGTTCAAATATGTTTCTTAAAATGTGTTTTAATGCTTCTACTGGATTGGGTTCGTGTTTATTTAAACATACTAGCCAAGCTAGCACCTACCAGTCCTGATAGCGCAGAACATGCACGGCAGGTAGTGACACCGATCAGAGGCTGAAAGACGTCCTTCATCTGCGCGCGCGCGCGCGCGCGCGCACACACACACACACACACACACACACACACACACACACACACCACACACACACACACACACACACACACACACACACACACACACACACACACACACACACACACACACACACACACACACACACACACACACACACACACACACACACACACACACACACACACACACACACACACACACACACACACACACACACACACACACACACACACACACACACACACACACACACACACACACACACACACACACACACACACACACACACACACACACACACACACACACACACACACACACACACACACACACACACACACACACACACACACACACACACACACACACACACACACACACACACACACACACACACACACACACACACACACACACACACACACACACACACACACACACACACACACACACACACACGCACACGCACACGCGCACACGCACACGCACACGCACGCACACACGCACACACACGCACACACGCACACGCACACACGCGCGCACGCGCTGTTGGAAAGCATTTTAATGCACTTTCATTAACCCCACAATCATTCTTCTTACGTGATGAGGCACGCGCGGTGAGAAACTGCGCAGAAAGGCGCGGTATTTGCAGTATTGTTGCTCATGAAAGATGTGTTTAAGGCTATAAATCTCTTCGAGCTGCACGTGGACCTACTGCGTCACCGTGCCAAGTAAATTTAGAATATTACTTGTTCCATTTAAACCCCAATAAAGGTTCAATCAGAGGCGTGCAGTGTACGTATTCGCAGTCGGGTGGCATACCGAGTGTCCCAGCTAACTTGTACCAAGAGTTAAAAAATAAAATATGAGAGACAGGCGAGTGAAACCAATTGCATATTGATGAAAGCCATCTTGAGCGCCACAGGCAGTTTTTTGTCTCGGAATAATTATAGTTTAGTTAGGTTAATTATCTAAATTAATAAAATTTGAGTTTATACAACGAATTGCATTTGAAGAGTTGTCGAGCACCTTCTGAAACCCCCATTCCATCATTTGCGATAAGGAAAGCCTGACGTGTGTCTTTTTTTCTCAGCTCCAAAGAAATCCCGTGAAACAGAAAAAAAAACAACGTCACTAACGAACTTCGGCGCTAAAACCGCGCTGCACGCAAAGCACACGAAATCATTTGCAGCCTTGACTCGACGGCCTTGCGCCAGCGGCAGGCCGATATGTTGGCGGTGGTTTCTCGTCTGCGTCAGCCAGCGACACACATGACGGTGCGAGTTGCCGCCCCCAAGATAACGGCCTGCCGCTGGTGCGGGGCCTTCGAGTCAAGGCTGCAGGTGATTTCCTTTGCTCAAACCACGCTTGAGAGCAGCACGATCGTGGCGCGCAAGTGCGTTAGTCATGTGTCTGATTTTGTATTTCGCGGGCTTTCTTTGGAGCTTGGAAAAAAATTCACACGTAAGGGTTTCCTTATGATAAATGATGGAATCGAGATTCTGAAGGTGGTCGACAACTCTTCAAAATCCAATTTGTTGTCTACACTCAATATTTATTAATTTAGATAATTAAACTTACTTAAACTACGAATTAATTACGGAACAAAAAATTGCCTGTAGTGATCAGATGGCTGTAACCAATATGCAATTGATTCAACTCGCCTATCTTTAATAATTTATTTTTTAACCCTTGGCTCAAGTTAGCTGGTAAACCGGATAGGCGAGCGCTGGGTTGCGGAAAGATCCGCATGCGTCACAAGTGTACCCTACAGAGTAAAAAAAAACAATGGGGGCTACATTTCATTACATGATGTCACCAACCCCCTCAGGAAAGTTCCCCAATTTGTGTTGCATATGTTGCGTATTTAAGTGGACTTTAACAAACCCATACACAGTTAATCGAAATTATGGTATTTCACATCAAGGCCAATGATGACAACGGCGAAGTTAGCAGCACATCGGAATGAATTACTAGAATTATGGGTAATTTATTGACCTGACAAAGTATATTCTTACCGTTCGAATAACCTATGGTCGTTGTAGAAAACTCACTGCGCCACTCGAACGTAGCTTGCCCTACCATGGATTCTAGGCATTTCTGAGATATGTTGAGGATACTGCGACCGAGCGGAGGTTCGGCGAAACTATATGGAAAGCCGCATTTACTGAGTACTTAGAAATCAAGTCATGAAAAACTCTTGTTTTACACTTGACGATTTACATAGGTCATCAGATATTCCTGTTCGAAACACATGGAACGCATTCATGGCATAGGTTTCTACCGCATTAAGTACGCGCGGGTAAATGCATTGCTAAGGTAAACAGCGGATCTCACTCCCTATTGAATTTTGCTGCCTAATTCTTGTAGTGTCTTCTTATAAGAGATTGAAATGAAAGGGCTCAAAATGAGTTTTTCTTTTCGAAGCAAGGTATATCTACATAAAAAGGTTCTGACAAAAATCCGAAAGTGTATATCCGCAGAAACTGTAACGCTATTCCAGCTGTTATAGGATATGCTTTGCATGATCGTTGCACCTACTTTACATAGCCATGTACTGAAAAATATTATAAACAATTCGGTCAATACCCGCTATTTAACTACAGATTAGGCGCTTTTTCAATGTGAAACAATTAGGCTGGCCTAGTTTTGCTCAGAGAATTTTATTTCTACAAGTTTAGTTAAAGCAGTGGTAACAAAAATATTGCTCAGAATGATTATGCTTTGAATTCAGAAGAACAACAACTGCAACGTTTACTGTGTGCCGTCAGGCGCAGTCCTGCGATCAATGATCTCAAACAAGTGAAAGTGCATAGCAGATTTTTGTTTTGAGTACTGGCATGACAGCGTTCTTTTCACACTTCACCAGCGCGAAAGCAAAGTACCTGAAGAGTTTGTAATCTATAATATACCCTACTCCACTATAGCGTCCAGAATTCATGAGTACTAGCGAAATGACAAACGCAGACAGTACGCCAAACAAGATAAATTCCAGCACTGTCTTGTCCCGTCTGCTTCTGCTATCTCGCTTGAATTGTAAACTCAGAAAGCCGGCAGCAAGGCGACCAAATACCGCTTTACTTTCAGTGAAGAGGCGAATACTTGCTTCATCAACCACCGGCTTAATCAGCCCATCGTGATCATCATCACCTGGGTGTAGGTATTCCGCCTATCTCTTCTTATCATTTGCAGTCAAAGAGAGACTATCTCTGGTGAAGGAATAAGTAAAGCCACGCTCGAAACAGTCCGAGCTATGAGCCTCGAGCTCACGAAGAAGGTTCTCGCGAGTGGATTTGGCTCAATACGTAGTGGCTTGCTTGTTGGTTCACCATGATGAGAACTTGAGCGCAGTAGCAACACAGACAAGAAAAAGCGGACGCGGACACAGGCGCAGCGCCTGTGGATGCGTCCGTCTTTCATGCCCGTGTTGCTACTGCTCTGTAGTCCTCAGGATTTGGCTCACATTTATCCGTAAATCAGCAGGATTTGGCTTATTTTTATTTCAGTTAGCATTTGCGCCGAGGTTTCCTTGGTTTGTTTTACGTGGCGTCTTTCGTTTTCATACCGTTTTCAAAACAGAGATATATAAATTAGCTTGCCACTAGAACGAAACATTTCTAATGTAATGGGACCGACAGGCGCAGCGTAGCGAAGAAGCGGACGAGTTCAAGCGGGACAACGAAGAAGCAGACGAAGTGCAGCTGGGTTTTTTCGAACGACGCCTGTGAGTGTGCCCGTCGTGTCGCCGGTCAACCAAGACCAACCGACCTGTGCTTCGAATAAACGCCTTGACACTTGGTGGAGGTGCCTCGGTTCCCGTCCCGGTCCTCATCCTGCAACTTCGAAGTGGAACGCTCCTCGTCTCCGCCACCATGCCGGAAGGTCCGAGTGAACCATCGCAGCCCATCCCTGCCACCGTACTCTGTCACGGGGTGCAGCGCCAGCGTGACCCTTCTCCATTCAGTGGCACCGATGACCAAGACGTCGACGATTGGCTGGCCTCCTATGAGCGCATCAGCACTTACAATCGGTGGGACGATTCCGTGAAACTTAGCAACGTCCTATTCTACCTAACGGACGTTGCCAACCTATGGTTTCGCAACCATGAGGCCGATCTTCCCACCTGGTCGTCCTTTAAAACGAGCTTCGCCGACGTTTTCGGCCGCCCCGCCGTCCGGAAGCTTCGCGCCGAGCAACGTCTTCGTGCTCGATCTCAGCTCCCTTCCGAGACGTTCACAAGCTACATCGAGGACATCGTTGACCTGTGCAAGCGTGTCAACCCCTCCATGTCCGAAGGGGATAAAGTCAACCACATACTTAAAGGCATAGCCGAGGACGCTTTCCAGATGCTGCTGGCGAAGAACCCCACCTCCGTCGCAACCGTCATCCAGCTGTGCCAAAGCTTCGACGAACTCCGCAAGCAACGCGCATCTACGCGGCAGTCCGGCGCGCCTGCGGGGGGTCTTGCTGGCTTGGCCCTTGGTGGCTCGTCTGCTGAGCAGTCCCTGTTCGTGCAGCAGGTTAAAGAGTTCATCCGCGAAGAGATCGCTCGCCAGCTTTCTCTGCTGCATCACATTCCCGACCCCGTCTGCCCTCCGCACGACCTGCCGCCATCTCTCACGCCCACTATCCGTCGTGCTATTCAGGAGCAGGTCGCTGCAGTTCTGCCATCCAGTCCCCCACCTCCTCCTGTGGCAGCGCCGCTCACCTATGCTGAAGCAGTCACCGGTACACGGCGCTCGCCCACCTCTGCCGCCTACCCTAGCAGCCCGGCCTTTTATGCTCCACCGCCGTCTATACCCCCGCCGCAGGTCCCGGTTCGTCGACCCCGCCGAAACCCTACGAACCCTTGGCGTACCGAGGACAATCGACCGATATGCTATTCCTGCGGTCTTCCGGGCCATATCGCACGCTTTTGCCGTCAGCGATCTCCTCGTTCTGGCGATTTCATGCGCAATTTCCGCTACGATTCCGGGCCGCCCTTGCCTAATGTCTCTTCTGCCTCCTCTACACATCGCTCCCAGTACCCTACTCGCCGCTCGCCTTCCCCTCGTCGACGTTCCATTTCTCCCATGCTCCGCCGCCCGGACCCTCTCCCAGAGGAAAACTGACTGCCGCAGTTCAGGAGGCAAGAACTGCGTGTTTTGCCAACTTTTTAAGTCCTCCGTGTTCTCCTGCTAACGTGATTGAGGTGTCTGTTGAAGGCGTCCCCGTTCTCGCGCTCGTCGACACGGGTGCTGCAGTGTCAGTAATTAGTGATGCTCTTCGCCGCAAACTTCGTAAGGTGACAACGCCGCTGTCTGACTTTTCACTACGTACGGCCACCTCTCAGCGCATCCACCCCATCGCCGCCTGCACGGTCCGCGTTTCTATCATAGACGTCGCCTATACCATCGAGTTTGTTGTGCTGACCGCCTGCTCTCACGATGTCATCCTCGGCTGCGATTTCCTCTCGACCCACCGTGCAGTGATTGATTGTGCCCGTGCGGAACTTGAGCTTTCTCCCCTGTATGATGTTTCGTTGTGTGACCTACCTGTGCGCTCCGCTAAGCTTCTTGTAGCTGCCGACACCGACATACCTCCCTCCTCTTCAGCCCTCGTTCGGCTCCGTCCCGACTCTTTCCTCAGCGGCCCTGTTCTTTTCACACCTACCGCAGCAGCCACTCGCCATTAGCGCCCCCTCATTCCATTCGCCGTTGTCTCGATTTCCGATGGCCACTGCGCCATCTATGTCACCAACCCATCTTCTTGCCCGTCGTTTGTTCTTCGTGGCGAATGCCTCGGCTCTATTGAAGAACTGGACCCTGCTCTTGCTTCCGAGTTCTCCGATACCCGTGCCTGTTCCCCAGTTACTGCCTTAGCCTGTTGTGCGACAGCGCCCGATCCGATTTCCATCGACGTCTTTCGTCGTAACATCGCTCCCGACCTTCCGTCCGCTTACCGTGACCAAATCTTGGAACTTCTCTGCCGCTTCCGCAACTCTTTCGACCTTTCCCAGCCCTCCTTGGTGCGCGCATTGGCCGTCTCTCACACAATTGACACTGGTACCCACGCTCCCTTGCGTCAGCGACCGTACCGAGTCACGCCGAGCGAGCGCCGCGTCATCCGTGACAATGTTGACGACATGCTTCGGCGCGGCATAATACAGCCTTCTCACAGCCCTTGGGCCTCTCCTGTTGTCTTGGTGACTAAAAAAGATGGCTCCATCAGGTTCTGTGTGGACTACCGCCGTCTCAACAAGATCACACGCAAGGATGTTTATCCTCTACACCGAATCGACGACGCACTGGATTGCTTGCAGGGAGCGGAGTATTTTTCATCCCCCGACTTACGCTCCGGCTACTGGCAGGTCCCGATGGCAGCGAACGACAGGCCGAAAACCGCTTTCGTCACCCCAGACGTCTTGTATGAGTTCAATGTGATGCCATTCGGCCTCTGCAATGCTCCAGCCACATTCGAAAGGATGATGGACACTATTCTCAGTGGCCTCAAATGGGAAACTTGTCTGTGTTACCTAGATGACATTGTTGTTTTTTCCAAAGATTTTTCTTCCCATCTGCACCGCCTTCAGCGCGTACTCACTAGCCTTACTGACGCCGGCCTCCAACTAAACTTGAAAAAATGTTACTTCGGTGCAACGCAGCTCACAATATTAGGCCATGTCATCTCCAAAGACGGCGTTCTTCCTGACCCTGCCAAACTTCGCGCCGTCGCTGACTTCCCCAAACCAACCACCTTAAAAGAACTTCGCAGTTTTATAGGCTTATGCTCATATTTTCGCCGCTTCATCCGAAATTTCGCCAGTATCATCGCCCCTTTAACGCAGCTTCTTGCCGGCAGCCTGAACCTTTCGTCTTGGTCCCCCGCCTGCGATACCGCGTTCAGCACTTTACGCCGCCTGCTGGTCCCTTCCCCCATCCTTCGCCATTTTGATCCCGCCTGTCCGACAGAAATTCACACTGACGCGAGCGGTGTGGGCTCGGGCGCAGTTCTTGCCCAGCGAAAGCCTGGGTATCCGGAATACGTCGTCGCTTACGCCAGCCGCGCCCTCACCAAGGCAGAATCAAACTATTCTGTCACAGAAAAAGAATGTCTCGCCATCATTTGGGCAATTACCAAGTTCCGCCCTTACATTTACGGCCGGCCCTTCTATGTCGTCACAGACCACCACGCCCTATGCTGGCTATCCTCCCTCAAAGATCCTTCTGGCCGACTCGCCCGCTGGGCTTTACGTCTCCAGGAGTTTGATATACACGTCATTTATCGCTCCGGCCGCAAGCACTTGGACGCCGACGCCCTTTCTCGTTCACCACTCCCATGCGAGTCAACCTCTGCCCTCGTCTGTGCCTACGAATTCTCTTCGTTCAACATCCCTGATATGCTCTCCGAACAACTGAAGGATCCTTGGATCACCTCGCTGTTAAACTTCCTGAACACTCCCTCGCCGCATCATTCGACCCGGACCCTTCGCCGCCAAGCCCACCACTTCGCCGTTCGTGATGGCCTCTTATACCGCCGTAATTACCTCCCCGACGGCCGGAAGTGGCTGTTGGTCATCCCTCGACACCTCCGTGCTACAATCTGTGCCTCTTTTCACGCCGCTCCACAATGCGGCCACGCCGGTGTACTGAAAACATGCTCGCCTTCGTCAGCGATTCTACTGGCGAGGTATGTACCGCTACATACGTCAGTACATTCGGTCATGCACCGCCTGCCAACGTCGCAAGAAACCTCCCCACTCCGCCGCCGCTCCTTTGCAGCCGTTACCTTGCCCTGGCCGTCCCTTTGACCGCGTCGGCATTGATCTTTATGGCCCGCTTCCAACTACTTCGGCTAATAATCGGTGGATCACCGTTGCCGTTGACCATCTCACCCGTTACGTCGAAACGTCGGCTCTCAAATCTGCTACCGCAAACGATGTCGCTCACTTCATTCTACAAAGTCTTGTTCTTCGTCACGGCGCCCCGAAAGAACTTCTAAGTGACCGCGGCCGTGTTTTTCTCTCGGACGCCGTCGAGGCCCTGCTCAAGCAATGCCAAATCGTTCATCGCTACACCAGCGCCAATCACCCCCGACCAACGGCATGACTGAGCGATTCAACCGCACTCTGAGTGACATGCTCGCCATGTACGTTGACACCGCCCACTCCAACTGGGATCAAGTGCTCACGTTCGTCACGTACGCGTATAACACAGCTACTCAGACAACAACGGGGTTTTCTCCTTTCTTCCTCTTATATGGCCGGGAGCCTACATCCACCATGGACACCATCCTTCCTTATCACCCTGACCCTTCAGAGACCACCTTACTCTCCGAAGCTCACCTGTATGCCGAAGAATGCCGGCAACTTGCCCGCTCTTTCACCACACAGCAACAATGGGATCAGAAGCACCGTCGGGATTCCCCGTACCCTCCAGCGTCATACCCATCTGGCGCCCTCGTTTGGCTCTGGGTGCCTTCCTCCACTCCCGGCCTCGCCACGAAACTACTGTCTCGCTTTCACGGACCTTACCGGGTTGTCCACCAAACTTCTCCGGTGACTTATATCGTTGAGCCGCTCGTTCCCTCTTCGGACCACCGTCGTCGGGGGCGCGAAACTGTGCACGTTGAACGCCTCAAGCCTTACTATGACCCGCCCATCCTCTCCTCTCCGTACGTCGCCAGGATGGCTCCTTTTTCGGAGGGAGAGTAATTGTAATGGGACCGACAGGCGCAGCGTAGCGAAGAAGCGGACGAGTTCAAGCGGGACAACGAAGAAGCAGACGAAGTGCAGCTGGGTTTTTTCGAACGACGCCTGTGAGTGTGCCCGTCGTGTCGCCGGTCAACCAAGACCAACCGACCTGTGCTTCGAATAAACGCCTTGACACTAAAAATAAATGCTGCCATGTGCAGGGGAAAACAACCGTTTGCTGCTTTCTCCGCAGTCAGCGCCAAATGTGTCATTCCTTCTCTCTACGCTCTATAGCCCCGGATTCCATCCTACTGAGCTGGCCTTTTTTTTTCTTTTGAGAGGTTCTCAATTCGATCGCTTTATCTTCTTTAGCAGCCATGATGCTTGGATGAGATTCACCTTCCCCACTTTACACCCTCCTCCCCCTCAATTCAAACCATAGAAGGCTTTAAATACTGAAGCATAAATAAAAAAAGTGGTCAAAATAGTGGCGCGTACAGTTAGGAATATAAAGACCATACGAAATCGCCTTTAATAATATCGGTAATGACCATTATGTTTGAAAATTTTATGTAAACCTAAAGCAAAAAAATAGACGGTGCTAAACAATTCTGTTACTATCCCACTTCAGCATTAACTGTCTGCCTGGTAGTCTTCCTGCTCCTATTGGCGCGTGCTAAATACGAGTTACTGCCCTTACACCGAACAGTACAGTTCGTAATGACACCCAGAACGCGCAGAGCTGGAACGAGGGCACGCCTGCTCGACGTATTCAAATACTACATCCACTCATCTGAAGCAACACCCAGGCCACATTTTCAAGGAAGGGTCGGCGATAAATAGGTAGAAAGATGCTATAAATTTTGACCTCGTTTCGGTCGAACAAACTCAATAGATACCCGGCGCCGTAAAAGGCAATCGGTTTCTGAGATGACAGCTTCGTGATTGAACTATAAAGCTTCCAACTCGATTTTAATTGGGCAATTAGTCACATATTTAGCGAGGCATTCAGGTAAAGAATGGGAGAACAGCATGACTGAAGAAAAACGCAAGAGAAAAATTTCCATTCTTTACTAGCTACTTGATCACGGTAAAGAAGTTTACTTTCCTTCGTGTTTCCACATTCCACACTTTATAAGTTAAGGTTTTTAAGGAGTCTGGTGACGGGCAGAGCACTTACCAATAATCAGAAAGTCTCTGCAGCCAATTGAGCACATGGCAATTCATGACTAATAATATATGTCGGATTCCCTGCAGCACGAGGGGTTAAAAAGTATCACAAGCGCGCCTAATTACCTTATGTGTTCACAATGTCATAGTAGTAGCCACTATTGGTGCTTTTACTGGAAGTGTCGTTATTTTCACTCTAGGGACGTCACTCCCCCCACGCAATGGGAATTATCCAGTCTGGGGACATCCCTTGGCTCCAGGGAATTGGCGAATTTTATGACAGACGACACATTTTCTTTCTTATGAGGCTTTCAATGTTTTGGCATTAAAACGTAAGCAGCAGTCTTCGTCACAATTTTTTCCGCAAAAAAGAGGCACTGGCAAATGTATATGGCAAACAATGTATTTGGAAAATTCATTTGGTAGCATTACATAGCCGGAAGGCAGCAGCCATGCTGCGGCCGCTTTAAACTCATTTTTTTTTCCTGTCCAACTCTCATCAGTTGGTACAGCGCCGCACTATGCATCTTCGTAACAACATTCTGTGCTGTGGCGACTTCTTCCCACCCAATCAACTCACTCCAATACCCCTTTTATAGATTCGTAATCTACCCCTGAAGACAAGATCGCAGAGCTCGTTATAGAAAGCGTGATCAGAATAGAAAAACGGGTCAATGAGAGCCAATACAGGAAGAGCGCAGGCCCTGATCATTGAGGCTGCAGCACTGCTACACTTTTAAAAAAAAATGCTTTCAAATGGCGTGCTTTAATCTCGCCATTATGACTTCATTGCAGGCATTCACATTCAGGTAAGAAGCTCGTTTCCTGAAAATTTCTCCTGATTCCGTTTATTCTTTCATGTCGCATATTCAGGTCCTTGCATGCACCGTGTAGTATACATTTAGTTATTGCTGTTTTTCCTTTTTAGTATTGTCAACGACAAACGTAGCAAGAACCGGGAAGCATAGCTGGTTAATGGGGCGAGGCTCGCCGAACAGCCGCGCTCATTTTGGACAAATAAGACGCTCGGTCACGCGCTAGGAGACAAGGTTCGGCCACCAGGTTGCGCCTGGAGAGTGTCAGCAGTGTGGCATTGCCTCCCTCGCTGCCATAGGCATCGACTCGATGGCGCACGTGCGGGGAAACAAATATACGGAAGGCAGCAAGTTAACGGCGCGACTGTCTTCGGCCCCGGAGGTGAACTGTGGAGAGGGGCTAACGGGAGTAATACGGCTTCATTCGCGCCACATGGATTGCTTCGGACGTCGACTGTCTAGAGGACCGCACGGTTCATTGAGCGACCACCTCGTAGTTCACCGCGCTAAGGCGGCGGAACGCCTGACTTGGGCCAAAGTGCTGGATACCATCCCGTGCTCGCAAGGCCTCTGCGAGCTATGACGTCCACCACTGGCAGCCAGACATGTCACGACTGCGGCAGTGCCCCGCCGTTCGTCTTTCTCACACCGCGGTCACCGCCATCCTTTCATGGCGACCGGTTCCAGGGTGTAGAAGATTGGTTATCCAGCTTTGACCGTGTGTCCGCATTCAACCAATGAAACGATGAGCGGAAGCTGATGACTGTGTATGCCGCACTGCAAGACTCGGCAAAAACATGGTTTGAGCACCACGAGGCGTCCTTCTCAATCTGGGCAGCTTTCCGCCGTGAGTTGCTCGCCACATTCAGCTCGCGCAAGCGAAAGGAAATGCTGGAATTGCCGTTCGCTCCAGGTAAGAGGAGTCCAACGAGAGCGTGACCATGTTTATAGAAGACATGACACGCCTTTTCAATCAGGCCGACACTGCCAAGCCCGAAGCTACAAAGGTAAGGCAACTTATGCCGGGGGCGAAGGAACAGCTGTTTGCTGGCCTTATCGCGAACATCCGAGAACAGTCGCCGCTTTCGCCAAGGAAGGAACGAGCATGTAACTTTAATTGCACAAACGGGGTGCCCAATGCGGCCGCCAGGCAAATGTAGCGGCCACTCTTTTCTGCGCGCCCGTTCCAGCCCCCGGGGACGAGGTCTGCTAAAGTTTGTGCGGGCGGAGCGTTGTCCGCGATGAACTGCGACACCTCCATTTCGATGGTCCGTCGGCAAGCATAGCTTCTACAGGGGACGTCCTCCGTGACGAAATTCGGCGAGCGGTGCAGCCAGCCCCATCACCAATACTGCGCACCAGACGTCAAGTCCTACAGCGATGCCCTGCACTGACCTCCCCCGCGCCGCAAGCGTTTCGCCCCGTTGCCGAACCACGACCACCCCATCGTTACCTGCGCCCCGTCGAGGAGCAGCGGGACTTGTGGCCTCCTATCAACAAAAACCACGCGTGGCGCACGTCCAACAATCGTCCACTCTGCTACCACTGTGAGGAGCTCAGCCATATTCTGCGGAATTGCCCGTACCGCCGGATTGGTTTGAGAGGATTCCCACCGGACGCGCCTCGAACCCGCTATGGTGAAAGACCGCAGGACATTGAAGAGTACCTAGCCGCTCACATGCTGCCGACTGGGCGAAGCAAAGCTCCACAGTGCTCCAGGAACTCTGCTGCGGCGCTGCTGCCCCGACATCGCAGCAGCGCCGTGGCGCTTTGCTTCGCCCAGTCGACCCTCATACTGTGGTCAATTCAGCGTCCCGTCCCCTCACAGGGAAAACTGAAGAGGGCGTCCTCCGGGGATAGGGCCCCCACATTGCACAGAGTGAACAACCGCCAGCCAACAATTTCATGCGAAGGCACGAGCGGCGACGACCCGATCCGACGACCTTGCCGACGTGCTGCGAACGACTGGTTGCCGCTGAAATTTCAGCAACCGCCGAATGTTATAAAGTGAGCGCACTCGTCGATACCGGCGCTGATTTTTCGGTGATGAGCAGTCAGCTCGCCACTACTCTTCGTAAGGTTCTGACTCCTTGGTGTGCACCCGTGATCCGCACCACCGGTGGCCATGTAGTGAGGCCGATCGGCGTCTGCACCTGCCGCATCCAGATCCGCGGTCTTACCTTCACAGCCACCTTTACCGTTTAACTTCACTGCTCTAAAGATCTGATTCTCGGCGTAGATTTACTTGGAGAGTATGGTGTGGTCATCAGCCTTCGGGAACTTATGGCACCTTTTCCCGCCCAGTCAGCCGTTGAAACCAACACCGTGCCCAGCAGAGTGATTTTGCGCGCATGTGATAACCACATAACGATCCCTCCGCGAGCCAGGAAGTTCTTCACTGTCGAGTGTAATGACAGCACCGGCACTCTTGGCACCGCTGATGCGAACATGTCGCTCCTACTCGCTCGGTAGGTTTGTGCAGCTCGAGGCCTGGCAGAACTTGTCAATGGTCGCACCGTACATCTTAGTCACAAACGCTACCTGTGAACCGCAGCTTTTCACGAAGACAGCGGTCTTCGCTTATTTTGACGAGTTCGCAGAGTGCATCAGCCAGTTCACTTTTTGTCCACCACATCGGACCTCGACGGAGCGATGGCTATAGCCATTCCGATCAACGTAAACCCGCATGTCTTGGCCAATGAGAAACACTGCGTGGAAAGACTCATCTATTCTTTCAGCGACTGTTTTACGTGAACTTCAACGCCGCTCACCCTGCACCTCCACCCAATATCACCGTCAAGCGTAGTAGAAAGCGGGAAGCACAGCCGTTTACTGGGGCGAGGCTCGCCGAACAGCCGCTGTCATTTGAGACGAAGACGACGCTCGGCCACGCTCTGGTCGACCACCAGCAGAGGTGCCACCAGCAGAGTGTCAGCAGTGTGCAGTAATGTGTGCGGTGGAAGCCCCCATCCACAAAGTTCTTGCGGCGTTGCAGCCTGGAATTCTGGGAGCTAGTCAGACTGACGCAGACGTCAGTGCTAATAAAACGTTCCGTGAATAATGAAATGGAGCGCCTTTGTTGTTTCAGCCAATAACACTGTGAAAACTGCCATTATTATTGCTCAGTTGTTTCTTACAACATCAGTAAAAACTGTTAACCGCGATGCAATGGATGACTGATTACATTGCTCCGTACGGAAAATCTTAAGGTAACGAAAAAATTAATAGTAGCTACCACGTTTCGAGAGAACTTTGAACCTTAACATTGTTCTTTAAAATAATGATATGCAATGAGAAAGCCAAAGCAAATTAAAAGCTGAGTAAGCGTGTGTATCAGTGCTTATTTTTCGGTCCACTGTAAAACGTCATCTCCCGAGTTTGTGACTGAAGGCCGAACTAACAAACATAAACACCGTGGGACGTAAGAGTATGCGATTCCAGTTTTTCGCTTGCGGGAGGATGCGCTCGCTACTGGCACTGCGCGCTCGAAAGGAATAAAAAATGAGACCATGCACCTAGTTAATTAAAAAAGCTTTCGTGACCGCGGTACTGATGACCGCCGAATGGTTTTTACGTGAACAACAAACTTTTATTCCTTGCTGCATTATGTGCGCTTCGTACAAATTTATCGCATCATGAGGGTAAACACTTGTAGCGTGTATCCTTCATATACGGGTGTCTGCGTGCCAGTACTAAAAAACAAAAATTGCCCGCCGCTTTCACAGCATCTTGTATACTTCTTTGAACGCGATGATTTTACGGGGCTCAATCAGCAGCAACCACGGCGTTGTCGGCGTGTTGAGAAAAGCAGGTGGTCCGCCTGCCATCTATTTCACATGACCTTGTGAGATCATCAAAACTTGCACATGAGGGCAGGTGCCAACCTGCTCACCGGATTGTGAGCAAACTGCTCACCGTGGCAAGTGGCAGTTGAATGAATGATTGACCCCAATAGGTTACTCACAAGGAGCAACGTGAATGTCACTAGCCCGAATGATGCCTGTGTGTGAGATAGTCTCCTGTCGGGTTAGTGCCGCATCATTTACCCGCTGCTCTACTGCGCTAGGAATTTCTTGGGGACTTCCCTCGATTTGTAGGCGTACAATAGAGAATGATCAATTCTGCAGATATACGTGTATAGGCAGAACCTAGGCGACAGAGAATGAGTATTTGCGCGGAAGGCGTCACTAATGATATATCATTATTGTCATATGCGTACGTTAAGCGTTTGATGGTTAGAGAAAGAGGAGCTCCCGTGCTTGCGAAGTGATACGCAAAGAGGACCCTCAGCCGCTAATGGACCGATTCACGCTATCGTGTCGTAGCCTTAAGCCGGAGCTTGAGATTCTCTCATGTTTTTTAATTGGTCCCATAATTAACTTTTTTTTCTATATGCGCAGCAATCCAAGCTGGAATTTCAGAGATGGCTCGCATCTTCAAATTTACGTACTGACTACTTTCTGTATTAAATACGCTGAGGCTCTCTCTCTCTGAACGTAGTTTGAGTACAAAATATTGAGGTGTACTCTTACATTGCGCATTGGCGATAACGGAACAGTGAAATAACTGTCCGGGCATAAGTAACCAGCTGGATATCATTTCTCGTGCCTCTAATAGGTTGCACGGTGAAATGTCACCCATTCAGTGTTTTGCTGGAGAGGTGGAGTCACAGGGGTCTGTATTGCGAAGCCCTCCTTCAATCGGAACTGTAGTGTCATCACCACTCGATGATAGGACCTTCTTGTACGGTGTTGATTTAAAAGGTTTTGGAAGTACAGAGCATCTCTAGTTTTGCCAATTCTTTTTTCGGCCTTCTTTCACACACATGAATCTGGTACCTGCCCTTCTACTCTAATCTAGTGCCTTAATGATTTCAGGATACAAATATTTTAGGTGATCCTCATTGGATCGTTCAAATGCGTTATTATTTTCAGTCGCTTCTGATTCTGTCGCAGTTCCGCCTAAGGGCACGACACGAAAGCGTCAAAGGGTTAGTGCCCAGATGTGCGCAACTGGTCGTTCTCTGCTTTACAGTCATAGATCGCTGGGAGTCCGTACACCAGTCCTGTCATAGTAGTGCGGGGGTTAAGCGAAGCGCCACAGCCCCGGCAGGTGGCTGTTTCAAACGCAGCTAGCAGTGGGGCATTTGAGACGCAGGTTCCTCTTTCCTAGCTACTTCTCGCGACCAATCATTACTTTTAGTACCGCCTGCCACGGTGGGCAGGTTGTAATGACGTGTCAATGTTCACGCCTTTTCAGGCGTCACCCGTGGTGGCAGTTCGCACTTGCGTTTGCACACACGTTCTAATGCTAACACATTATTAAATGACAACAGGTAATTACAAGCAGCGCTCTTTTACGAAGAGAAAGTTAAAGACGCGATGTGTAACAACATTATGAGGTAGTTTCATCGCGTTTCGTAAATGTCTTAGGTGTGAATTATTTCTTCCTGCGTGTGTCTGTTTAATTTCTTTCCCAAGACAAATAACTCAAACGTTGTCCAAAATTACTTGGATTGAATTGAGGGAGTAGCGCTGGTGTTATTACCATGGAGAACATTAGATAATATTCCTAGAAAGCATCCCAATCGGAGCGCGGCAGTGCCGAATAAATGTATTTTTATCGTTTATTTCTTAACACAAAATCAAATATCAAAACAAGTCGATCTGAGGCCATTTGTTGAAAGCCGCAGCCCGGATCTAGATAATTTAATAATCACCGTATTTCAACTTTACTCCATGCCCTCTACCTTCCGTTGTCTTCATCCACCACCAGTGAGGGCGTTATTCTACCAGAAGTAACTTTTACCGTCTTATTGTTCGACAGGAATTGTGCGCGTCATATTCAAGACGCTTCAACTATCCTTCCTTCTACCCTTTTTCCGCCTATCCCTCTAGCCATTCTTGCACAACGTCATCCAAAGCCACGTATTGGAAAAAAAAAGTTTTTGTTGCGCGCTCTGCATTGTACTTTATAACGCTTCATCAATCCGTTAAGCATAGATACTCTCCTAACACACACAAAAGAAGCCTTTAGATTGAGGGAACATTTTGAAGAAAGTATATTTGGTTGCAGAAGTACTGCTTCACTGAGGAACGCGTACAAAGGCATAGTTCTTACTGAGAAGTAGCGGACGTAGCCTGGATTTTCCACGCTCAATCTGAACACAAAACGCAAAAAATAACAACGAGCGTACTACGATCACGACATTCTTTTTAATGAACTGTTGTTACGACAGAACTACAAAATATCAAACTAGAATCGCTTCACTCAGCGCACACACCGGATGGAAGATTACCAGCTGTGCAGACTGGCCACTGGTCTTTTTGAAAACGAAATTCCGAATGGCCGAATGCGGATGAAGAGCCACAAAGAAAAGGAAAGCCTGTAAGAAGAGTCGGCCAGCTGTCACCGTCTCCTGACGGCCGTAGAGATGTCAGTGTTATTTCCTGTCGAGTTCCTGCTGTGAACGGTTATTGCTACCGTCGCGTTTGAAATTGCTGTTCGCTCAAAAACGAAAACTTTTTGCTTGGGGTGTCTCAACCTCAGTTCTCGGCAAGAACACAGCCCGCAATTCCGTCTAACCCGAAAGGCTATAAGTGGGGACGAATAAAAAAATGAAAAACATTTCGGATTAAACTCATTTTCGCTGACGGAAATGAAGTTGCACCCTAAAGAAGTTGGCGCGGAAAAACGGGGACAAGCGTCGACAAAGAGGAGCGCTACTCACAACTGTAGGTTTACTCCGGACAACTCCGGGAAACAGAGCGTCGAAATTTTACCGTCATGCCATATGTGCTCAGATTTGCACATGTACTTAAAACATGTACTTAAAACATGTACTTACGACATTCCGATTGTGTTTTCTGCCCCTCGAAAGTTGGGAGCAATCTGTTCACAGGTGCACAGCCGGATGAAAGAATGAGAGGAAAGGACGGCATGAGAAAGAACAAAAAATGAATGCAGCATCAAACACAAAGCTCCGTTTGTTACCTGTGCTAGGGGGGGTTGTGTACAAATTTTCGTTATCTTGTGGCGCACTGTATATCGGCCAAACTGGACGATGCGTCAGCGAAAGATTAGGAGAACACCGAAGATTACTCGGGGGGAGATTCCCTTGATAATCTGCCTAAACATTACCGCACGTGTAGCACGAACGACAAGAAAAAGAAAATACAGTGCAAACCGGTTTTCGACAAAACGCCCATACTATTCAGGCACAGGAGTCACCTCACGCGTGGTTCATAGTTCATGGAAGCCTTTTTTATGCGCATCAGTAGAGATAAATGCGTTAGTAAAATTTTGGTCCGCTTCTCTGACAAGGAGTATCTGTTCTCGACCAAATCATTGTGATTCACGGGGTAACATGTTATGTTCATGACGTTATTGTTTTGTTCATGTTGCTTTTCCTATTTATTCGAGCATATGTCTGGAATACACCTTCTGTTGTGAGTAGCGCTCGTCTTTCTTTGTCTACGCTTGTCCAAAGCTTTTCTGCGCCAACTTCTTCAGTGAGCATATCAGCCAATAAGCCCAACTTTCTGCTCTCCTAAGTTGCACCGACATTTTTTTTTTTCAACCCGGAGAGGTTCACCGTTTCGTCTTTTCGACTGGTGCAGCGTATTTCTTGGACGTAACTATGATTCCTCTTGAGACTCGCTAGAGTGGCCATGAGGCCTTTGCCTCTTCCTGTCGAGCTCAGGTTAGCCAGATTGAATCCCAGCTGTAGCGACCAAATACCTGCGAAGGCGAAAAATGAAAATAACCTAATGCTATGGGATTTCCAGCCTTGTAAAGAACGAAAGGAAGCCGAAATTAATACGAGCTCTCCACTGACACGTTCTTCAGTACTTACTTCTTGAATCGGGGCAATAAAGCCTGCTAATCGTACTATGCAGTGTGTTACTGTAAGCTGAGTAATCTCTTTTTCTAGTATCTCCTACTTCCAAACAGGCGGCACTTTTCTTAATGCAGGCGGCCTTTTTAACCCTTTGGAGAGCAGTGGGAACCTTTATCTCCAACTTGATTTAAAGGGGTAAAGACAGAAAGTGTGGGGTGTCCGTATTTGAGCCCTGAAAGAGGCCTAAGAACGCACTAATAATTAAGATGAGCTCAAAGCGCCACTGCGCAGCGTTATTAAAAAATTAAAAACAATTTTGAATCAGCAGTTTCGGTCTCGGTCGGCGTAAGCGCTGAAGCCACCTTCACTCACAATAGACTAGCTCAACAGGATTAGCGCATTTCTGATGATGCCAGCGTCTCCGGCAACTGGTTGTTCCTGTGAACAACCACTGGGTTCGGTGGCGACTGAATATTCGTGGCAACCGTAGCTTGACGTCACTTGATGCGGAGGGGAATGTTGAGGGGCTCCTTGGACAGCATTTATAATCATATTTATTTTTGTTGCACTCAACGCCAAAGACTTAAACATGCCAGAAGGCATCTTACGCCCATGAAACAAATCATATCGTTTGTACGCGTACTACATTTTGTCCCTGCGCAAGTTTAAGTGTTGGCAAACAGAAACCTGCAGCTACGTGCCATGTTTTCGCTTGTCTATTACTAGCGAATTATCAAACAAGCCATTCAGCTTGTTTGCATCTTTCTCTAATAGGTCTCTAAAGTATGTTGTGTGTTTTTAGAAGTGCGGATGTACAGCTAGTCGAGGTGCAGTTTTGGTGAGAAAAAATGAAAAAAAAAATGCTCAGCGTTCGAGCGTTTGCCATCAACCAACTGCCTCCTAACGCTTTTTGAAGCAATCTTCAACTTCGTTGCAGGTTGTGTTTTTTTTTGTGTCCAAATGACTGAGGTACGGTTTTCTATCACTTGTGAGATAATTCTATACAATGTCATTCACACAACATGGTACCCCTTTTTTCGACAAAACTAGAAGTCGAGACCGTTATCAAATGATTTGATATATTACCTAGAGTTATTATTATTCCAATTTCATTTGTATGCACGTGAGACATGCATTCAGTTCGGCCCTTATAATTTGTCAAGCTGCTCTCAATTTTCATTCTTATCAAACAAATGGTCCTCTCACCATAATGATGCCGGCGGATATATTCAAATCAAAAGTTACTCCTAACTGAAACCAAAACTCACGTCGAAATTGATGCAGCACTACCTAAACCTTTTCTTACGAATTGATTCTAGTCGAACTCAACTTCCGTATACTAGCATCCGAGAAGCAATCTGAACTATATGCCGGCGAATATAGAACAGCTCTCTTTCTGGACACCTCGGACCAATCGGACGCTGCTTACTTTTCATTCTATCATGCTAATTGTCAAAGGCAATGAGGCATACGTACAGGAATCAGATGTAAATATAGTAAGTATATTTGCAAATCCGGGAGCGAGTGGCAGCTCTGGCTAGCATCGATGGAAACGTTACTAAACACAATTTCCACAACATAAAGAAAAAATGATCAAAAACTTGGCAGCGGCTTAGCTCGTCTATTGCAGGATATACGTATCGAGAGGTACGTTTCCTTGGGTGAGCTTGTTGTGGTCACTGTATGTTTAGCAATCAGAGACATCGCGCTCCATCTCGGCGGCTATGCGCCGTCTATTACGCTCGGCAGTCTGGCATCTCCGTTTCGCAAGACGTTCCTCTCTCTGTTCGGGCGTCTCCGCTGCTCTCTTCGCCTTCTTACTCTCATTCTGTCTTTGTTGAGTAGCCTAGTGCCAGCTGGCGACAGCCACAAGATCGGAAGAGTTGATCTTCCCTAGTCTATACTGCCATTTAGCTGCGGCTGGACTCTCCTACTCTGCACCCATATGAAACGTTGTGATACAACCACCCATTACATCTCCGCCTTTTATACGCAATGCTGCGCACGCGACGCGTCGTTCTGGTGGTAGAGCGGCGTGCGGCGAGGCGGCGGCGAAGCGCGCGGCCCCGACAGATGAGTGGACGCGCGGCCGTGGCGACGGCGAAGCGCACGCCGCACCTGCTGCTCCTCTCCGGTTGCCATGGTAACGGCGCATGCGCCCAACTGGCCTCTCCCAGCCACCGCGAAATGCTCGACTGGTAGCCCAGTGTAGCGCTCGCTGCAAAAAGGGCGAGAGTTTAGTACTCCGGGAGATGAACTGATCTGCCACAGACATTCGCTCCTTTCCAGCCTAACCGCAAATAGTCTAGTTGTTCGTCCCCTTGGAGAGCGTTGCGATAGCCAGTCCCTGGGGAGCAGCATGAAAAGAAAAAGAAAATGAAGCGTAAATTACGAAGCTAAATAGTCCAGTAGTGTTCCTTACAGCACTTACTGCACATATTATGATAAAGGAAACGAAAATAAAAATGATGGTCGATTTGAGTAGTTAGGCCAAATGCGAATTAAGTGCGCTAGCTGTTCGGTTTTTGCTTCGGTCCTGGTGTTCATATCCAGTGTTCCCGGATGGCAGTTGTTCGGATGGCGATAATGTGTTAATGTCCATATATGCGGAATTGTTAGTTTTCTCCATTCATATATTACGGGGGTCTTCCTACCATTCCGGGCGCAGTGGTGCAGCGGTCAAGTTAAGATGCAGCGCCAGTCCTCTCCACTTTTCCGTTTGTCCTTGTCTTTTCGCGCTGCATTTAACCATGACCACTGACCAACAAGCCCAAAAAGCCACTTCACGTATGTTAAGATGCGCCACTGCTGTTGGATGGCAGGTGCTGCTGTCGGTGGGACTTGGGTTGCTTATATTAGGGTGCAACCCAAGTTGCGCTTCTCGAGCAGCGTCTTACGATTAACTGACCAGCCACAACACATGGTGAGCTGGTTGCTATATATAGGCTCGATATATATATATATATACGTCGTGATATATATATATCTCTGTATATGTATATCTATATATATATATATATATATATATATATATATATATATATATATATATATATAAGGCTCGAAAAAGGCTGGTCCTCCAGCCGAAACGTCGTGAATTAAATCATGTTATGTTTCTTCAATATATATATATATATATAGTGAGCAAGTTTTCCACCGCCTGGCGTACAGGTCAGCAGCCTGCCACAAAACCGGCTTCAGATAGACAGACAGACAAGCCGGCAAACAAATCACGGCTAAATGCTCGGAATGGTCCCTATAAGTGCTAGCGCACTAAAAACGCACATGAATGAACCAGGTGCACTCTCGACATGATTTCACCCTATCGTCCTGATCCTTCTGAGTATACAGCTATTTCAAACATCGCCAAAAAAGCTGAGGACTGCCATCAGCTGACCCCCGCGTTAAATTCCGACACCCGAGGCTACCGCAAAGACCTCCACGGCAATTCCAAGCCTCCTGCAATGTTCTCGCCAACTCCCTCATTTGATTTGGGGTCGTGCTGACAGCAAATTTTCCACCAAGTACAACGGCCCTTACGGAGTCATTCAACGCCCGTGTCCCGTCGACTACCTTATTGAGTCAGTTACGCCTCCTCGGGCCACTGGCCCCGTGGTCGCGATGTTGTCCACGCTAGCCGTCTCAAGCCGTACTATAACCCTCTGGTCGGCTGTTCGGCGTAATTCGCTAGGATAGCTACTCCTGCCCGGCGGGGTCATTGTAAGAAGGAGATGAGGAGGACTCATCACTGCAGCGCATCATCGCCAACGCTGGTGGCAACAACCCGAACCTCGGACTAAAGCAACTAACACCGGCTGACGGTTCTGTCCTGCTGCGCCATGACTGCTGCCTCTGCTGCTCGATGTGGCCTCTCATTAAGTTCAGTGAGTTGGGTTGTTGTGTGCTACAGGTGAGACTAGCCTTTCTTATTCTGCCGGCAATTGCTCCACCGAGCGTCACTTATATGATCATAAAATCCACTCTTCACAGGAATCCAGCTCGTAACCTCTTGATTGGGAACCGAGTGCGGATATCGGCCTACACAACCTTTTGTTTATTTTCTTTTGACAGCAAAAAAAAAAGCAGCAGCAGAGCAAAATAGTAACAACATATCATTAGAGGGACCTGAAGAGAAAAAAAAGTCTGACATACGAACCACACAAAGTGCTTGGGTATGCCACTCGCACTTTTCTCAAATATATATACGTATTGTATTGCTGCAAAGCGGGACAATTTTGCTGTCATATGCTCTTGCCATAAGTTGTGGTTAGGCCTAAAGCGCAGTGGGAGCGGTATAAATGGCGTTTTTAGCCACAAACAAGGTGTTAACCGTGCCGAACAGGGTATATTTTGTGCTCGAGACTTCACAACCACGAGTATTCGTTTTTCGTTTTCTTGTTTTTTTTTGCGTATAAGATGGTCTTATTTGCTGTAACTGGCAGTTACATATTACAGCCTGCAAAAAAAAACGTTTATAGTTTGCATCGTTGTACGTTACTTGCGGGCATCTGCGACCGGTAATTGATTGTTTCACACTTTCACTGTTTCTCTAACGGTCACCGATGCGTACACAGAATTAAATAAGCTAGTAAACAAACGAAAACGAAATGAGTTTTATGTTTGTCGCGAATTGGCAGCGCGTCCCCGACTTTCCGAAGGGGAACGCTATCGTGTGCTGGTTAGAACAAGCCAAGAGAACAAAGAGATCAAAGAAAACAAAACGAATCCGTATTTATAATTTACAGGGTAAGAGGTGATACGAAACGAAAACAAGTAACACACTCTCAACACGCGTACAACACTACAGGAATAAAGGAAAGAGTTCATTCGGTATTGAGCGTCCCAGGTGAAGTGGGGATGCCTTGCTGACAGGGCGGACGCGGGTGGTTGTAGTGCGACCCGTCGCTGGCGTTGCGTCGAAGAAAGCAGCGGAAGGGAGCCAGGTGGTGGTAGGAGTGGAGGAGAACACATGGAGACGCCGGCGGTCTCTCGTCAACAGACCGAAGAACTCGGCAGCAGCAGCATAAGCGTAGCCAGGACCCGTCAACGGCGTCCCGAAACACCGGAGGCTTAAAACACGCTATCCACGTGTGCCTTTCGGCAGCACGGACCCTCCGTCCATTGGCTGCCACATCCATGCCGGCACAGAACGCAGGAGGCTTGCGTCGGTGATCCAAGAGAGGTGTCTCAAGCCTGCTTGACTTTGAAAAGCCAGTATCGAACCAAAACCGGACTGCTAAATCACCTAATTCGCATTCAGTCTGACCCCGCTTAATCGTCCGCAATTTTTTGTCGGAGTGAACCTCACCATTGAAAAGTATTCCTGTGAAAAGCCCCTTTCGTCACTGATTTTCTTCGGATGGTCTCGCTCCGTGCTTTTTAATATGTATATAGCATCTACTGATGAGTGCACGGGGTGATTTTCTACAGCGTAACTACTAATAGGAAGGGTACCTAGAACAACAAAAATCGCCCGTTGTCTGTTTGCTATTTGTTCGCCGCTGAGTTATCCTAGCGCGAGCGCTCTATTTCGCGGGACTGCACGCTCATCGTCGTCTCTACGTGGCACAAATCTGTGCTTTCGCACTTATTTGACTGTACCAAATATTCTGGTAGCTTTTCTACGCTTACTAATTTTCATTCTAAAAACTGAGAGAGATAAGTTGGTGCTATCAGTGCAGGTGGATTGTAGTTCAAGGCGGGTATTGTGTATATCATAATGCTCATTATGATACATTATAAATAATTAACTAAGAATAACTGTTATGCTTACTATTTTTTCGGTGGGGGCAATTTTATGTTGCAAAATTGAAGGCCTTCACAATCAAAGGCGACCGAAGTATTTAAGGTCTATTTATAAGAACTGTTGCTCGAAAAATCAAAACATCAAAATCACGGATTTCAAAAACTTCTTGAGTTGTATTTCCTGCGCCCATATTTTTAAAATGGTGACACAGCGCGTAAGATTTTGACGAAACCACGTTAGCTGCTTCAACATCTAGAAATATGCTGCATTATAAATGCGAACGACACCATTTTATGAATTTGCAACGCGGGATAGCAATCAAATGAGTGTTTATGATATGCGATGTTTTGAACCACATTGCGGTAAAGAAAAGCAAGAAACTGCGCTCACTCTTGGCGTTGATTGCCTTAAATTTTCAAATACAGTCTTGCTCCCAAGAGTAAAACAAAGAAGCTGACTGGTTAATTTTACAGAATAAATCGTCTAATTATTGAGCTATATAAGGTCCCTAATGTCCATATGCAATACAGTTCGCCTGCAGTGACCGAACCGATGTAACCCTCACTAAACTGAAAATAAAAACCTGTGAACGTTAAACAAAACCACCCGGTATAATCATCACCTTGCGTTCGTTTGTTCTGCCCTTCCAAATGCCCAGCTGAAGTAGGGCTGCAAACACGTTTGAGTCCACAAGAAAAAGGTCGGTTATGTCACCAACGCTAGCATTATGTACCCGCACACAAAGTTGAAAAGGCGGCCAAGGCTCTCGAACGCGTCAATAAATCAGTAAAAGAGCGAATATCTTACGGCTTCTCATGAGTTAACACAGGAAGAACCGCTGAAGACGCATCCCAGCAGGAAAAAGATGGGCGCCTAACGCAGCTTGCGTAGAGTCCCAAAAGCTGTAAGGAACGCCGGCGGCCCTCACTAGCTAGTAGAGAAGCGGCTTTGGACTGGCACATATTTTAAGCTGGCAAAAATTCAAAGCTTGAAGATAATTACTTGAGCAAGCCGTTAAGCGACCAGGAGCGCCCTTTCTGAGGGATAGTCATCTCATAATGGCTGTGTCTGGGCCAGTTCACATGTCATGGTCGGCTGTGTCGATTTGGAGCGAAGAATTTTGGTGTTTTCAGAGTGACGAGATTGTGCGAGGTACAGTTTTCGACACGCTTTCAAAGAGGAAATGTGACATATAATCTATTGTGGTTTCTTGCTTGCGTCAGCCTAAGAGCTGATTTTTATGAATGTGGAGAGAGCGCACTCCAATAAAAAGTAGTTGTATTCAGCTCTTCGTGGTTTTTTTCTTTCCGCACGTGTCTTTTGTGTGTGCTGTCGGGAATTGATGCATGTGCAACCAGCTGGCCTAGCAGTTGCTTTTAAAAACCCTGTAGCCTCTGCTGCTGGTACGGTACCGTGTTCTTCTCGTCTTCTCTGTCCTCTCTGTCTTGTTGCCCGTCTTTCAAGAGCAGCCCAATCTTCGGCTACGAGAGCATGAAACGGAAGGCTAGCGCACAGACCTCAGGATAAAAAGCGGGCTCATGTACGCAACCATATTTCTAATGAAGCGCCAGGGAAAAAAATAAATATACATCCCCCATCGGCGCGTCATGTATTTTCCTTTACAGCGCGCTCAATGGCTGTCAGTTTCTGCAGCTGTGGCAGTGCTCAGCTTTTAAGTTTTTTCGTCCATGCCGATTCCTACTCACACAGTTCAAACCGTATCTCTAGACTCTCGTGTTTGCTCTCCTTTGCACGAATGAGGGCCCGAAATGCCACCAGTAGGCTGATATTTAACAACCACGCTGTTTTTGTTGTTATTGTTGTTGTTGGCTTCGCGAGATGGCACATACAGGCGCTGTTTTTACTAATGCTGTCTTAATTGCCCATCTTTCTTCTTTCTCCTCCGAGGAAACGCACCGCTTAAACTCAGCCAAGAAAGATTTGGTTTAGTTTTGTTTGTTTTAGGGGGGTTTAATGTCCCAAAGCGACTCAGGCTCTGCGGGACTCCGCAGTGAAGGGCTCCGGAAATTTCGACCACCTGGGGTTCTTTGACGTGCAGTGACATCTCACAGTACACGGGCCTCTAAAATTTCGCCCCCATCGAAATGCGACCACCGCGGCCGGGATCGAACCCGCGTCTTTCTGGTCAGTAGCCCAGCGCCATAACCAGTGAGCCACCGCGGTGGCCAAATCCAAGAATGACGCAAAACAAAAGTATCAGATTACTTTGATCGAGCTGCAGCTACATCCCATTAAATGCCCCCAGAAGCTCGACAGCGTGTTGTGTTCGATCTCTTTTCTGTTCATATTTCATTCCGCATATTTCGCGGCGGCTATTCGTTAAGGCTATAAATTGGTGGGCTGTGCAACAAATGAGCGATGGTTCTATTCGCTGCAAACCTAAATGAAGGGATTTATTGCACGAACTGTTTCGCCCCGATGCCATTTGATTCGTGCGTTCCATGTGAAGCAAATATGCAAGCAGTTCTTTATCCTTAGAAGGTCCCCGGCCTGAAGTAAAATGACCGTCAATCCTAATTAGTCGATCGTTACACAGTTTTTACTGACATGCTCTAAAGCATATGCCACAGTTGCTTAATATATGACATATCGAAAACAGACCCTTGCGATTACTAAAGCGCACTTGTTTTATTCGTAGCAGCGATACATCGAAAAAAAACAACCTTAGGTGGTATTTATTGAATCCACAGTGAGGCGCCTATATTGTCTCGTCATTATTAAACGCAAGCGTATTGCAAGAAATGGCCCATATTATCTTGCAGACACAAGAAACGGAAAGAGCTTGCTCAAACACCAGTCTGGGAAGGTGCAGCGTTTGGGGCAATGCTCCGTGGAGTAGATTTCTAGGTGAATGCTAATGAGCAATTACTCCCTTAGCAAACTTAGACATCTAGAACAAAGTTGCCTTCGTATAGGCGCAACATAGGTTTTTGGAGTATTTAAGGGATTGGAGGAAAATCTCGACTTCTACTGTCCTCGGCGTAAGTACAGGGTCACTTCTGCTACTTCACAAAATACGCTGGTTCCTTGGAATTTCTTAAATTTATTTTTCTGCTCTATATTTACGCGCTCAGCTTACCTTCTTATGCACTCGATTCAGGTGTCACTTCTTTTTATGACTCTTGCGTCGTTCGTTATCTTGTTTTAACTTATGAATACTCTGTCGTCCTGCTTATTTCAACGGCGTTTCTCTCACACCCATTACAGGTAGCCCAGTTTTCAGATTATTGCATTTGTTAGTAGCGGTCATGCATGTTATTATTTTCCTCTTATTATTCTGATCTTTATATCTACATGCGCTGTACTACATTAGGAGTGACGCTTCCACGAGGTTTATTTAAGCAGTGTATTACCTCTTTTATCTTCCATGTGGAAGGCAATCCGTCGTTGGTGCATAGACTGCTTTTGTAGGAGATTGTAAGGCATGACAGGCTTAATCTAATATGGCAGCTTGCGTCAAGCCCGCTTTAACGCGCAGTGGCGCACCACTTTAAAAATGTCGAATTAGTCGAACGTTGTGCATGAAGAAATATATTACGATAATTATTACGAAAGCTAAAGTTCTTGTTCTATTCCTTTTTTACATAAAGCGATATCGATACCATATGCTTACGAAATGAAACTGCTCCTCTGGCCACCCCATTAAAGCTCGAAATACTGTGGGCGTGCTACAGGCGTAGAAGCAGGTGTGGGAATGGGAGGGGGCCACTTAACTCACCACTTGTTTGGTGTCTCCGGCTCGGGAGAACGTGTCATTATCCCAGCCTTCAGCGTGTCACGCAGGACACTCGGGAGGGCAGTCCATACTTCATTTCAAACCGAGCTTCTTGACGACTTATTAGAAACGAGGCCCAGAATTAATCACGTTTTTTGTTGTCACTCTATAAGACTGCCCAAATGCGCGGCGCTTATTCAAAAATTTCTTATATAGTTCTTTTTATTCAATCAAGGTAAGTGAAAGCAGCATTACTTTATATTTTAGGTCCTTTGATTTTTATTAAGGCATGCTGAAAGAGGTACGATTTGACATCAAGTCAGCGCAATTGGCAGCACGCGCTTCTACTGAGGACGAGGTTGTTGGCTGACCCCAACCAACCTCATTTATATTTTTCAACTGTTTTTGTGTGTATTTTCCTGTAGTAGTGAGGATTTTTCTGCATTAATTTTTGGCCGCCTGTAGTTCTGTAGGACTTTTTTGTCGTAAGCACACAACATTTTCTTATAAGTAAAAATATTTGTCTTGTTAGTACAAGTTCCTGGGCAAAAACTTTATAGGAAAACTGTTTTGGCAATTGAAAGTTTTCTTTTGCGTTTTTTTATTCAGTTCAGGCATCCTTTATCGTGAACCCCTTCACGCCCAAGCAGCAGCGAATGACTAGGTCAGTTCTTCCAGTTTGCTTCAGGACAATGAACTCTGAAAATGAATAGACATGAATTTATCACAAAGGGAAACTCAGCGCCACAGGCTGTTTAGCGACATAGCGAGGTAGTATTAACAGCCCTTTTGGTAACTACTTGGACATGTCCCGCACATTATCCGCTAGTCTGCGCTACCAGGCTGCTTGTCCGGACGAAGGAACACCCTAGCCGCTACCAGCACCACTTATGTGTCATTTTTTATCTATGTTGCAATTACTGTTAGGGCAATGTCACTCTATCTCGGACATAACAAACGGTGGCCGAACGACACGGTTAAAGAGAATAAGGAGCCGAAGGATAGTTGCCCCCGCAGTCTAAAAACGCGCGCTTCTCGTCAGCGCGCAGACCAGAAGGCGTCCCGCGGCTCCGTGATTCCGCTATCCTTTACGATGAAATGGGTCGTCCAGAAAAGAAATAAATAAAATGGGCGGAAATAAGACGTTATTTAACCGTTGTCCAGGCGCAAAGCAAATAGTTTGAAGCGGAAGTAGGAGAGTAGTGGCATCAGTACAGCGGCATCGTTGAAGAAGAAACTTGCACGGAGTCGGTAATGAATCGATGGCAGTTAACCGTGAACGCTTCATGCCAGTAACGTAGGATGCGTTGCTGAACGAAGCGGTCATGCGGCGTCTTTTGCCTACCTAATCTTAAATGCCAAGGCTTTCATTTGGCCCACCTAATCGCCTTACTTCTGCGCTGCAGGCAATAGACAGTTCTCAGGGCACGAGCGCTGCGCTAACTTTGCCACTCCATTTATAAACATTGTTGACGACCGAAAAAGAGGATGCAGACCTACGAGCAGCGGCCATGAAAGCTCTAATCGCGATTTTAAATATCGCGTCCCTAATGTAGCTCGTCGGCAGCAATGGTTACGGCGAGGAACGCAGCAGCCTGGTTTTAATCTTGTAAGCGCGGTTATAAATTCTGCTAATGTGCATAACGGACGTTTTTAAGAAATAAATAGCATATTTTCCTGACTTTGCATATTTAGCTGTAAAATATTAAGTGCATTTACTATGAACTTCTGATATAACAAACGCAATCCGTGTGACTGTCAGGTTCGTTTTAAGTAGGCTCTACTGTAGCTCCTACACTATACACCCTAAATCTGATTTCTACGGTGCTATCAAGTTCAGAAAGTTCATAGCGTGCGCAGATGGTTCAAAAGAAATTAAAATGAATTTAGTAAATAAAGCAAGTATGTTTCCCTCTGTATGCCAACAGATATTCGGTATATATGTTCAAAAATGTAGCTACGAAAAACGAAGCAGGAACCCGGCAAAGAAAGCGCTTAATGCAGAAGAAAATATTCTGCAGTCCTGAGCTGAGCACTGAAATGCGCAGAGAACGAGCCACCTAGAAACAATACACCGCCACAGTAGAAAATATTAAACAGTTTGCCTTTTTATATTGAGACAAAAACAAATACCAGCGCAACTTCAATTTCTCGTTCGAAAAGAATTCTTAAAACTTAACACGGAAAAACAAGCGCAGAAACAGTGGACGAGAAAGAACACGACGGCACAGCGTGCTTAACCAAGTCTCCGCTTAACACAACACTCAGGAATGTTTATTTTTCTTCCACCGTTGAAGATTTTTCAGTTAGCCGCAACCTGTGGCCCACGGTTTTGCCAAGACTTCCCATCGGGGACCTGCCGGCAGAGGTTTCTGCTTTGCTTATTTGAGGCATAAAAACGACAATTCCAATATTAGAGAAGAAAGAATACATTTCTGCACAGCCAAAGAACAGGCCTCGAATCTGGGATTTCCCCTCGCCCAGGGAGATCGCGACATCTGGACACCAACTCTGCTGTGTTTCTTGCTTTTTGGTTTACTGCATGCTCTCTCTAAGATTTCAACTAAGGAAGGGCCAGCGGAAAGCGAACGCTGCTTTGAATTTTTTTGTGGTGGGAACAAACCAATTGCAAACTATTAAATTTAAGACTTTTTGTTTTTCTTTCAGAAAAAAATGCGTTTCAAGCAGTGTTGGCCATCATAAACATCTATCGATATTACAATTTTTTGTCTCGGTTCCCTTCCGCGGCCATAGAAAATCCACCCACTTCGAAGCACGAATGATATGTTGGTAGGTGTTCGTTCGGGATTCTAAAATAGAACTTTTCGCACCACTCTTGCTTGCTGCGTTTTTTGTGCATTACAGGATTCTGAATGCTTAAACTGAAGGCTAATCATGTGCGGGTAAAGTAGACGCTGGCGCAAGCGTTTTTTTTTTTCAATTCGAAACATTGCTGGCCAAATTCAAAAGATAGCAATCGGGAGGAGGGAACGGCCAGATAGAGCTTCTGGAATACGACACCCGTTTTCTTCTGTGGCGGGAAACCTGAAACGTTCTTTCATTACGGAAACGCCTCGTACTATTGCTGGAATAAAAATCTCGGAAGTATGTGTGTTCGCGGACATTGCAAACACGGCCATCTTTTTTTAACAAAGACAAACACCCTGATGCATTAACCAAAAGGTTTCAGATCAGTGTCCTTGGGACAAAATTTCAGTTTTTCTAATATAAACAGCTTAAAGGCTGTAATTATTCGGCAGTGCTACACGCCCCTCTCGCTTGTTTCATGAAATATTTGCTGGTGCTTACCAACCTCTATGATAGCCGCGCTATTCATTCAATCATTTTTAAAGAATTTTTAAATGACGTGTTAGTTACCGTCGGCTTTAAAAAGGTTTAAACATAGTCCGTGCGCCAGGTAGATAAGATTAGAAAGATGTCTGCATGAAAGCTGAACGAGTTCAGGTACCACCAAGTCTGTTGTTTCATTTCTTCCTGATTTTAGATGCCCACAAAACGAATACCATCACGACCACTTACATGCGTCATTTCACGAAGAATGTGCAATTATCTAGAGCTTCTTTCTTTCATAAGTAGCTTGATTCAGTATTGTACAAGGACTGCCTAAGTTGCGGCTTGCGGTGCTGTTGTTGGGTAGACATCATCAAGGCGCGGCAATAATACAGGGTACTACAGGGACAACAATGAAACCAGCTTAATTAAAAGAGACGTTACTGTCCTTGTAGAGCATCCTCTTAAATAAACTAACGAAAGCTTCTTCATGCAACTAAAATATTAATGCAACTAATGCGTTCGGCTGTTCTTCAAGGTGATGTACTTTTTCTGCATACACTTTAATCGCGGCAAAAATATTTGTAACCTCGCCAATTATTGTTTACTATTTTTGTAATGTTAGAGAACGAAATATGCTTCTTACTAGGTCATGCGATTCCAAACAACACAAAAATGGTTCCACTCATCTAGGACTCTCAATAATTTTAGGAATATTTTTGACCATGGCAGCCAATTTTGTACAAAGGCATTTTTTCGCGGGGAAAAGTTTATGAGCGCAGTTTATTCAGATACTGCCAGTTTTCACTGTAACAAAGGATATATCAGTATATCTCCCGTCGGCAGACCTGCATTTTTTTTTGCTTTAATGTTTTTGCTATCGTCAAAAGCGTGCCCCATTGGTTTTCTGTGGCAGTCTTAACTGCTCGATGTGATGAATGGAAGCTCTATAAAAATTGGCAGTGGTTTAGCTTGGCTATGCCTGGATACACGTAGCGAAAGCACGTAGCATACGCATATACGTAGTATATACGTACCGCCACGTAGCATATACGCAGCAACGTTTCGTTAGCCTTGGTTAATCTTGATTGCAAGTCCAGGTTAGCCTGGTTGTCTGGCTAGTCGTTGTCGCGTGGTTCATCACGCGTTTGGTCACGTGACCAGTCACGTGGTTGGTCGCGTGGTGGCGGTGCGAGCACGGTGGGAATGCGAGCACGGCGAAACTGCGAGTTCGTGGCCAATAGTGCATTTGGAATAAAAGAAAGATTTTGCTATGTATAGGCAGAACGACCATGACCTTCCATATTTCTATACCAATACTTTAAAGTTTTTCAATTTCCAGCTGACAGCACAAGGGGTAGACGGCGCTACACAGCACTTTGTCAGGTTACATAAGAAGGGCGAGGATGGTTATACTGCATTTCATAAAATTAGAATTGCAATTACGTATCCCTTGAACGACCAAGTGTAAGGTAAACAGAGAATTGCAGTTGCCACTCTAGGAAATGTGAATAAAATGTGAATTCAGAGGACTAAATAAAAGCAGATCTAATTTACGATGTGAGAAAAGGCTAACAAATATTCATTAACAAAAGACAATGCAAATAACACCGCAAGCAATTAACAGAAAGCGTATAAAATTTTCAGAAACAAAATTTTTCCCGCAGTAATCCAAAATAAAGGTCTTTGATTTACAGTTATACCAAAATTATCTGTCTTGATCTGTTTAGCAGAACAGGAAGGTTATAACGTTATGAATGATTCATACAGTAGGCTCTTGGTGTTGGGGTAAACTAAATTTCTCTCTTTTGTGTCCCGGCAGCTGGCGTTTAATTCTCTGATGTATGCAACAGAAACGAAGAGATTACAGATACTTTTGAAGTGAGATTTATAACGTTATAGAAGCATATAATATTATAACGCAAATGTTTGAGGAATTTGAACTTTATAAAATATTTTTTGTTGGAAGTGAGCGGTACATTTGCGGTGAATGCCATGGCTGTTTTCTGAAGCAAATACAACTTACGAAGATTTGTTACAGTTGTTGTGCCAAAGTATAGTACATCATTGAATGCGAGAAAGTAACAACATCTTATAAAGCACAATTTTTAATCTTACTGGAAGAATGTGCCTGACTCGCTCATTTATAACACGATCTGAGGTGAACTTTGAACGAATGTATCCTTTAAGGGTGTTCCACGTTGGTTAGATTAATCGCAAAGGTAAATCCTAGTGTTTTTAAGGGCTTAACGAGCACTACTGGTTGATTATTGAATAGGACTTCCATAGGTATTGATATTTCTTCCCCTTAGCACGGCACAGTATAATATTCGTCTTCACCAATTTTATTCGTAGGGAACTTTCATCCCGCCCACAAAGTGAGTTGCACAAAAACATTTTGTTTGTTTTTCTTCGTCTTCTTCTATAGGATCAGTGACAAAAGAAAGATCTTCCATCAGTGTATGACGTAACGTGCGGTCTGACAAGGTAAGTTGCTGGGCGATTTGGTGGGGATACTCCATGACCACAGCGCGACGAACGGGACATAGAAGAAGGAAACACACAGGGGACACAACACAGCGTTGGCTCACAACCTAAGTCTTTATTAGCTCACAAGCCTGAATAAGTAACAAGCTGGTTTAAAACTTTTTGTTGAACTAGTTTGTGCATTTTGTAACAAAGAGAACTGTAGCGCAACCAAGACGAACACATGAAAGAGGCCCACAGGACTAGCCCTAAACTTCATCTAACTTTATTCACTGGCAGCGCAGCAAATATAAGAAAAAACCAGATCACGTGCAGACACCAGTTCACACGCACCACTATCAACAGAGCCGTTCAAGATATGCCATCTCCGATTTGTATAGGCTCACAGATGTATCGCTAATACAATATACGCCTCCCTTCCTTATACCAAATGCCTCCAGTAGTTCCCTTGCCCTAGTATCTTTGCTTTTGCCTAAAATCTTTATCTAATAAACCGTGGTTGACAGCTTTTGCAGGACTGGCATCTCGCCTGCGGCAAATGTTCTGCCGCTGGAGAGCACTCAAAAACACACAGCGCAGTGCTGAGGAAGATGCGCTCCACTTAGGTCTTTCAGTGAGCGCGCGTGCTCACCGACCTTTTCATTGATGCACCGCCCTGTTTGGCCCACATAGACCTTCCCGCATGACAGCGATTCTGGTATACCACCCTGATGCAGCAATTCGTGAACTTTTTTGCATGGCTAACACGGCAACCACTCTTGTCTTTGCTCGCAATGCGCGCGCAGCGCTGTGCCATCTTTCTAAGAAAAAAGTGGCTAACAAACATAGCGTTCCGGTTTCCTTCTCGGCCCCACGCAAGATGGTACAGCTCTGCGCGCGCATTGCGAGCAAAGACAAGAGTGGTTGCCGCGTCAGACATGCAAAGAAGATCACGAATTGCTGCATCGGGGTGGTATACCAGATACCGCTGTCATGCGGGAAGGTCTATGTCGGCCAAACAGGGCTGTGCATCAATGAAAGGGCAGGTGAGCGCGCGGGCTCACTGAAAGACCTAAGTGCAGCGCATCTTCCTCAGCACTGGGCTGAGTGTTTCTGAGTACTCTCGAGCGGCAGAACATTTGCCGCAGGCTAGATACCAGTCCTGCAAAAAGTGTCAACCACGGTTTCATGAGATAAAGATTTTAGGCGAAAGCAAAGATACCAGGGCAAGGGAACTACTGGAGGCATTTCATATAAGAAAGAGAGGCATATATTGTGTTAGCGATACGTGTGTTAATGTATACAAATTGGAGATGGCATATCTTGAACGGTTCTGTTGACAGCGGTGTGTGTGTGAACTGGTATCTGCACGTGATATGGTTTTTCCTTATATTTGCTGCGCTGCCAGTGAATAAAGTTAGATGAAGTTTAGCGCTAGTCATGTGTGCCTCTTTCTTGTGTCCGTCTCGGTTGCACTACAGTTATTTTTGTTACAATTACCCAGCTGGCGGTCGTAAATAGAAAGTAATGAACACAAGTAAAGCAGGGGAATTCAAAAACTATCACAAAATTACCAAAATAAAGCTATACGTGTCAGCGTTCGCAGTCGACGTTTTCCTTTTTCTGACAGTGATATAGAGGGTGCGCTATTATATTCTGCCGGGAGCCTTGCTATCATCTGTGTCTCTATAATTTCCCTTGCGAAGGCAAGCGAGAATATAGAAGCACACATGATAGCGAGGCCCCCGGAAGAATATGTGCGCGCATCCCAAGATAGAAAAAACGTTACCATGACTGCGAATGCTAACACGTATCAGATTTATTTTTATAATTTTGGGATAGTTTTTATCTTCCGCTCCTATGTCCCCTTCGTCGCGCTGTAGTCATTGAATAACGTGAGGTCTACTCGAGCTGTAGCAGATATCACGTATTGAAATAAATTATAGTAACGGCTGAAATAGGGTTTGCTTGTGGCACTCCGCATGTTAAAGGGAGGGCAGAAGAAGTTTCCACGCTTACGTTACGTACTTGACTGCGTCGACGGTAGTCATGTAATGAAGCTGGAACAACGCGTTGCACACATGCCAGTTTCATCTTAAAATATGACTATTATTGCTTATGAGATCGAACGCCTTTGTAAAATGATTATCGATGGCTATGCTGTTTTGATTTCCTCTGAATGCTTTTATTAAAATTGATTTCCGCGTTAAAAGTACCGTTTCAGTAGACCTACGCTTCATAAAATCCTGCTGAAAGTTATGGAATAAATGATTGTAATAAAACAAGGAGTAAACTTACTACATATTATGTTTTGAAGCCCTTAATAAAACGAAGAAAAACTAAAGAAATAAGTCGTTCACTAATAAGTATTTTTATCTCCATGCATAATATTGCGATAATTCGGGAAATCTCCATTTCAGTAGAGAAAACTTTAGTGCACGTAAAACTATTATAAATATAGGAAATAACAGGCCATTGTTCGCCAAGAAGGCACTTGACGGACATGATTCGCGTACCATTTGAGTCTTGCCATAAGTTGTTTCTGATAATTTTTAAGCAAGCAAAAACTTAAGGCAAAAAGTTCGGGCTTAAAACAGGCTGAGTGCTATCGCTTGCTTGTACATAATGAGTGTAGTTTCGGCAGATACTCCCATTGTGTTCAATGTGCTTAGGTTTTCTCTATAAAGAAGCGGTTGAAACCATCTGCGAGTGAAGCACTGGAGAACAGGTTTCCCTCATCGATAAGGGCTTGAAGAATTTCTGCATGAATGTCGCGATGCAACAACGAGCTGAAGTTGCGCCAAGCTACATTTGGACGTAGCGGGTATTCATCATGAAACGTTTCAATCAAGAAACGCCTTCAGCCTTCTCCAGCTTAGACGCAAGTTTATTTCTCTATGTCTTAAACTGTGCAAGTATTGCTAAATATTTAAGCTTTACAAATTTCCAAATGGACTGCCTAAATGTGCATCAACAGCAGCAACTGTTCTTATTGCCCGGGAACATCCTGTTACTACATACATTGCTGTTGACACCATGAGAACACATATTCGGCACCTCACACAGGTTCCCTGTCATTAGCTCGCAACACTCCCAAAAATTAGGCCGCGTACTGCATTCGCCAAAGTCATTGAAGCCCATCGCGCATATCTTCCATCGCAGTTCACCCCTGCGTCAAGACCGAGCTCACCTTTATGGAGTCTTCATGAACCTCTGGTTCACCTCTATATTCCTGGCATTACAAAGAAAGCTGGTGTATCACTGCCCGCTCTCAAACAACTGACATTGAATCACGTGCATTCTTGCCACAGTCACCGCATACATATTTACACAGATGGATCAGTTCACTCAGCCAGTTCTGCGGGGTCGGTGGTGATACCGGCCAGATCCATCTTCATGAAAGTAAAGACGACCTATCCAACATCTTCAACCGGTGCGGAACTCGCAGCCTTACGGGCTGCGGTAGAGTTCATCAGTCAAGAACCTCCACATGACTGGACGGTTTTCACCGACTCTAAAGCAGCCCTTCAAGCCCTGCAAGCTGCGCTACGCCGCGGGCCGCAGGAGGAACTTGTTGCTGAGATCCGTCTACTTTACCACGGCACCGTTTCCAAAGGTCATGACATCATTTTTCAATGGCTGCTTGGACGCAGTGGTATTAACGGTAATCACCAGGCCGATGCGGCTGCGCGTTCTGCTCACAACGACGGACTTCCAGTGAGGATCCCAATATCGAGACCTGACGCTGCGTGTGGGCTTCGCCCTTTGGCGCTGGAGCTCACACTTTCAGCGTAGAACACGGGAGAGTTTTGCAACCTCCGCCTCAAGGCACTGGACCCTGAACTGCGCCTTCGTCTTCCATGTAACTTAGAACGTCGCGACGCAACACTGTTATACCGTTTGTGGATCGGTGTTGCATTTACCAATTACTATGCTTTCCGGATGGGGATGGCCGACAGCCCTGCCTGTGAGAGCTGTGGTTGTGAGGAGACCATCGCTCATCTTCTCTGTGAGTGCCCTGCATTTTCGAGTGCAAGACATACACTGTGTTGTGCCCTGGACCGCCTCGATCCTCGCCCATTAACAGAGCAAATGATCCTCAGTCCGTGGCCACAGCAGTCGACTGCCCTCAAGGCATACAAGGCACTCTTTGCCTACTTGAGAGCGACTGTATTGAGCGACAAATTGTGACAGCGTTGTGCGTGTGTGTGTTATGCCTTTTTTCCCTTCTCTCTTCCTCCTTTTAGTCCCCTAATCCCTCTTCCCCAGTGCAGGGTAGCCAACCAGAACCCCTTTCTGGTTAACATCCCTGCCTTTCCCTCCTCCTCTTTATCTATCTCTCTATCTATCCAAATGTGAAATTTTTGTGCTTTATCATATCGTCACCGAACAAACGTAGCAATAAACAGGAAAGCACAGCTGTTTACTGAGGCGAGGCTGGGCTGAACAGCCGCGGTCATTCGAGAGGAAGAAGTCGCTCGGCCACGCGCCGAGTTATAAGCTTCGGCCACATAGTGGCGCCAAGAGTGTCCGCAGTGTGGCATCGCACCCCTCTCTTACAAGAGGCATCGACTCGACGTCGCTCGAACAGGAAAAACAATGAATAAGTGCGGCATATTTGAGGGCGAGAGCGCCTTCAGTCTCAGAGGTGGGCCTTGTTAAGGGGCTAACGGGTGTAATGCGGCTTTATTCTCGCGGCGTGGGCTACTTTGGACATGGGCTGTTTAGTGGAGCGGACAGTTCCCTGTGGGAGCACCTCGTAGCTAACCTCGCTGAGACACCGTAGCACCTCGTATGAGCTAAGCAAACGACGAAGAAGCTTTTCACTGCGCCCTCGTAAACAGACAGGGCTCCACACCCCGACTTGGTCGCCGAGAGTGTAAATCACCTCCCTGTGGGGGTGGCTGTAGCACAGGGCGGCGTTGTCGTATTGGCACCGGAATCGCAGTCGAGCATGCTGGCCATCATCTTCTGCGTCAAGAACAAATAGGTCAGCGCCCACAAGAGAGGTGAGAGCAGGATGCAAAAGAAGCATGGCGTCCAGCATGAAGAAGGCTTCTCGACTAAACACGAAATTTAATTTTCGAAACGAGTGCAGCGCGTCGTTTCGTGGAGCATAGTGTTGTACGCGAACATGATGCAATATTCGGTTCCACTTCCCATGGCCATCGTCAACATTCATAGAAATCATATCGGCAATCTTCTTTTTAAGCCGCTCAGTCATGCAGTTTGCTTGTTGGTAGTAAGCTGCTGTCTTTCGATGGATTGTGCCGCTAAGTCGAAGCACCTCGCTCATCAGTTGTGATGTTAACGCGATTCCCCTGTCTGTTATTGCGACTGCTGGGGCAATGTGAAGAGGCATAATGTTGTGAATGAAGTAATGTGGTATATCACCTGCGGTACCACTCGGAAGGGCATTGGTCTCATGTAGCAGCTGAGATAGTAGTGGCAACCGCAATACACTTGTTAACCACAGAGGACCCTGGAAATGGGTCGAGTAAGTCCATACCGACCTATTGAACTGAGAGTTGCTGGGAGGTCGATAAACGGCAGGGGTTCGGCTGGTTTATTCGGCGGAGTTTTCCGTCGCGGCCACTCACGGTAGGTTCGTACGTAGCGTTGGACAACCGAAGCAAGGCGGCCTAGTACTGCTTTCGGCGTATCCGTTAGAGCACGCGGAAAAACCCGAGGTGGCCGGAAGGAAGGGCGCCGTGGTACACACGCAGAACTTCGTCTTTAAGCATTGTAGGTAATTCAAGAGATAGACAGTTTATGTTTGGCCGTGGTTCTTCCTGTATAGGACACCGTCTCGCAAGCAAAACGACGACAGTCCGCGCTTGAACAGTCGAGGTGGAAACTGACCGGTTCCCTCGAGGTGTTCAATGAGAAGCAGCACTTCGGAAACGGTCCTATGTTGGCGGCAGGGGCGGACGGGATGATAACAACAAGGAAGGCAGAATCGTCTGTGGACGCGTCCCTGTGGCAGTGAATGCGAGTGTGGGATAGACATATATATATATATATATATATATATATATATATATATATATATATATATATATATATATATATATATATATATATATATATATATATATATATATATATATATATATATATATATATATATATATATAGTATGGTGGAGCTGCCATAAAAGGAATGTAAACCAATAAGCTCCTGCCTGCACCACTGACGTATAACAGGCTTCACCCAATCGTAAAATAAATGAAAAGGCCCGAAGGCAATCCATCGTTTTGCCACCCGTAGGTGGAAAAATAAAAGAAAGGGGGGGGGGGGGAAATGCTACAAGCGACCCATCGCCGGAGGAACGGGCCCAGGGAGACTCCCCTGATCTCCCCTAGGACGTAGCGGAGGGGGTGGGATGTAGGGTATGGGAAATTGGAATTGGGAAAGGGTTATGGGAATTGGGATGGGAATGGGGACAGCGAGATTTTGCTCTGATCCTTCGTTTGACATCGACTCCATTTCTGGCCCGCCTGGCCAGGACAGGTAGGGCATCGAGCTTTTCCAATGGTGCGGCTCCCCCACGGGATGCACGACCACCCACTGGCTCAGACCGTCGGAGACAGGAAAGAAAGAAAAAAAATTCCTAACTTGGGGTCCGCAGCCACCTGCTCCTCCACGATTTTAAGGGTTGGATCGGACCGGCCGGTTACTAGCCGTCGACTGTGTTTCGCGGTTTTTCAGACTCCGGAAGTGTGTGTGGTGTGGTCCGGCCAACAGAGGCCCAGGTCGTCAGCCTATCGGCGCTTGGCCCTCGGCACCATAACCCGGTAACCCTGGGGGACCCACCTGTGCTACCTTCCAACCACCATGCACTTATTTCCTCCCCTTGCTTGCCCCACGCCTACTGAGGAGGGAGTATTCAAGGCCGGGCGCCCGGGCCACGAACCAAGAATCGGGCAAAGGGTGAGATAAGCCGGGCCTACTCCACCGGTACTCCACACATCGACGGTTTTCGCACTGGTCCTACTGCACACCCTCTACCTCGGCGTCCCCAGTGGTCCCCAAGACCGGGTCAGCCTCGGCGTCCGCAATATGCCACCCATCATAAGCGATCAGCAATGAGGCTGCTTCCCCGAGGACATCGATTCCGAGGAGCTCGGGCTGTCGGAACCCCCGCGCGGACCTGGCCTCTATGTAGCCAGAAACCGTGCGTCGGCACGCTACCGCGCGGACCTGACCTCTTCGTAGCCAGAAACCGACCATTAGTAGCCGTGCACGTTCCCGGGAGCGGAGGTTTTTGACTTTTGACATTCCTTCCTACCGGATTTCGTGGGTCCAACCTGGTCTGCCTCCAGGCCTGCCTCCGCACAGACAACGGACCTCACGATTCGGCTGGCCCTCACAGCCGTAGGAGTCGCTGCAGCTCCCAAGAAGATGGGCCCCGGACAACCCATCCCCACCGCTGGCGTTGCACCGGAACAAAGCCTAGTAGCCGAAACTACACCGGCCCGTATCCGGCGGCAGGGGGGGGGGGGGGGGCACGGGCAGGCCGCACAGTCGGATTTCCCCCCCTGTGGGATAGACAGTCAGAAGAGCTGTATTTCTGGCCGAGCTTGTGTACGATATGAACATGAAATTCTTGCATCCGAAGGATCCATCGAGTAAGCCGCCGATGGACCTTTCAGGTTCACCGGCCAAAATAGCGAGTGATGACCACTCACAACCCGAAAAGGGCGGCCACGTAAATACGGACGAAATTTCGTGACAGCCCACAATACAGCGAGGCACTTGTTTTCCGCGACGGAATAATTGATTCGGAACCGGCAAAATTCAGTTGGCGTAAGCAACCACGCGTTCTATGCCACCCTTCCAGTAAACAAGGACCGCACCGAGGCCAACGTTACTTGCCTCTGTGTGCAGTTCCGTGCAAGCCTCCTCGTGTAAGTGGTAAGTATAGGCGTACATTGGAGACAGGTGGTCACTCCCATGAATGCATTTTCCTGGCCCCAGAATAATGTTTCAGCGTCTTTCGTCAGGCGGAGCTGTGAACAAACCGGCGATAGTAGCCCAGAAAACGCCGAAGGATCCGTTTATCTGTCACCCTGGGCATGCAGATCCGGCGGCCGTCTTTTATGAGTCTCGGTAACGCTTCGAGCGCGGACAATGTGGCCATGAAACTGCAGCCAATTAAACCCAATATGACGTTTTCGGGCTTGAGAGAGAGAGAACGGCGAAACCGATTGCCTCGGAAACACTGCGCTAACGCTTCAGGTGCTAATCGAACGTGCCGCAGAAAACCACGACTTCGTTGAGATATACGAGACACGAGTGCCGCTTCAGGCCAGACAGCACGGTGTCCATCATTTGTTGGAATATGGCAGGGGCCAAGCAGAGGCCAAAAGGGAGTACCTTAAAGCCATACAAACCGTCAGGTGTCATAAAGGCGATCTTCTTTCGGTCGTTTCCGTCGATCTCTATTTGCCAATATCCACTGCGGAAATTGAGTGAAGGAAAGTAGTTGGCATGACGCAGGCGGTCTCTAGAGTCAGCAATGGGCGAGGAGGGGGGGGGGTACACATCTTTTTTCGTGAAGTTATTGAGGCGTCTGTAATCCACGCACAACATTGGTGTGCCATCTTTGTTCGAAACGAGAACAACAGGCGATGCTCAGGGGCTCCTTGATGGTTTCATGACGTCGTCCTGGAGCATTTATGTAACTCGGCGGTGAATGGCGGCACGTTCTTTAGACGACACCTGATAAGGGCGCTAACATAGTGGTCTTTGGTCGTCTTCAATTATAATTTGGTTCTAGGTAAGCGCCGTCTGTCGGACCTTGGAAGTTGACTGGCCAAAAGGTGCAGCATCACGTCAGTCGTAATGGATGGAGCCGTCGCCTCGTCGAGGTCCGAGTTGTTGGATAGTTTTCCAGAAATGTCACAACTATCACCACGAATGCTAGAAATTAATTTATCTGTTCAAAGCTTAAACAGAGTGGCCTAGAGAGCGAGAGATCGTATGCATAAACCAGTTGGTATGATAGCTTCTCAAACACTGATAGCCTATTATATTGTTTAAGTTCAAATTTCAACAAATAATGCTTTTGGTTGTGGTCGATATTTCCGCATGGCTCTATAGTGAAGCAAATTAAAACCTACAGCTGGTAAGAAACATCATGGTATCCCATCTATGTCACGGTCTTCTTGTATGACTCCTTCATACGGTTGGGCATGGTGCATTCCACTATTTATTAGATAGTTCCGTTTAAAAGGATTATTTAAGAAGATTTATTTCTTAAGAATATATTGTGCACAGGCCTTAAAACGTTCCCTAATTTACGGGGCTGCGAGTTGCGTGTTGTGCATTATCCAAAGCAATTTCATCCGTATAATGAAGCCATAGCGCACGCTGTCATTTAATTCTTTCAAATGACATACAGGAATCTTTTTCTCAAGCTCCAGCCATTCTTTTCACCTATGATGTTCCAAGAGATATTCCTAGTTGGGCGTATCTTCTTCACTAGGCTATATTGTCCTACAGTTGGAAATCTGACGATTATTCTACGCCCTGTACGAGGCTAAGAAATAGGTGTTGTTGAACCAAAAATGAAGTTAGTAACCACTACAAACTCCGCTGCTCGAGCAGTCTGTCAGCCTCACATACAATGCGTTCTTATTTCGACTTGCTTCCGTTTTTCTAACACAAGGAAAAAAACAATATTTACAAAAACAAACTTGCAAAGCTCTCAGCTACAGCACATTTTTTACTGTCATTTCCAACTTTGTCCTTGGCTTTTTCGCAGCTAGGAAACAGCCGTACCTTCGATTAAGTTATATTTGTGAGAGTAAAAAAATTGCTCACATTAGAGTCTGTCCGAAAGAGTTCCTGTGTTTGACGCCTTTTCCATGCCACTCTGAAGCCAGATGTCTCTGACAGAAACGGCTGTGTCTTTAGGTTACAGAGCTCGCCTCAGCTGAATTTGGCGAAAGAAGTTATAAGAGAAAAATAAGAAGTCTTCAAATGCACGACACATCAGAACATGTCACCGATCGCACATCCCTGCGGTGCAACTCAATATAACCGAAAAGAAATGCATTGGAATCAGTCAATGAAGTATGTAACAAAAAAGGCTCTGCTTTCGCACCGCTTAAATTTTCACAATCTGGAAAACCCGATTTTGGCCACAAGGTTGAAAAACTGCTTCCTCGGAACAGGTCACAGGACAGAACTGTTGAGAAACGTGATGTAATGCGGATGTGAATCCCTCCTTCACAATGCGACATCTTTACGTAGCCTCTTGGCTGCCAAAGAAAAAAAATTTAGTATGTCTCGCGTGCGCGGGGAAACAATCGTTATTGGGAACTTCCGTCATAATGCAACACCAGCTGCCTGAAAACTCCTTATGTACATTGTCTCTTAAATTCACCATGTTTACTGCCAAAATCAAGGATCCATTTGGAAATGTTTCATAACTGGCACTTTATACTTACTGAATGAAGCACAGCTGAATAGTCGGCCAGTTGGTATCACATGTCGAAGATTAACTTTTACCAGCCAGAATAAGAATTCTGGCGTTACCTTCTTAATTTGTATTGTATTACTCACTTTGCACATGGACAAGCAAAATAAAGAATACAAGAAGGACATTTAACCAGGAAAAGGCATTTAAAATACACCTGGCGGAGCCTCACCTCCTGATGACATTTACTTTATGAGTAAGAATTACAAATTTCGTCTCACGTGAAAATGATTTGCACAAGCTGTGTTGTGATCGTGAAAATACGAGCTTGATTTAATAAAGTTACATGACCAACATTCTTGGAGAAAAAATTTTGTATTGAAAACATGTAGGATACTGTTAAAAAATTTTGAAGAAAAATTCCATGCATCCGATGTGTGGCAAAATCTTTTTTAAATTTTCCGCTATCGCTCTCGTCGAGCAATTGAGAATGCCGTAGAAAACCAAAAAAGGAGGCTTTTGACGATAGCGGAAAACGTTAATAGCAAAAAATGCAAGCCTGTCCGCTGGAGATCTGCGGTTATATCGGTTGTTATAGTGAATCTTAAGATATATAAAAAATATATAATAAGTTATTACTGGTTCAAAAATGCTTTTGTCATAATTGTTGGATAAGGCCATGGTCTAGTATCTTGCATGGAGCAGTAGTTAAAAAACCAGGACGGTATTGAAAAAGAGAATATTTGTCATAAGATTTACGTAGTTTTCGCTTAAAATGATATGCTATTGATGGATGAGAAAGAGCTAGTACTACGTATAAACTTCACTTTAACTAAGTCAGCACCAGGCGTAGAGGCAGATTTTACTTATGTACTTAATCAGTTTTCTTGGATGTCTGAATATTCTAAATCCCGTGAGAATGCCTTCTGATATTATGGGTGTCTTTTTTCCTTTCAAGCCATTCGAGGAAGCACTATGAGCATTTCTTTTATTTGATTGTTTGATTGTCATAACAAAAATACACGTAGAGATTTTGGTTTTGTCTGGGCAGATTTAAGTTTAAGACATTGTATACCGAGATGAAGAAACTTATAACGACACGCACATCGTATTAGGGTCTTTAAAAACATTCAACGAATTTATTTATACTGGCTTTGTTCGCGTTCGCATGCGTGTTTTTCTATGCATAAATGTGCATTCGTTCTAATAATTCTTATTTCATTAGTATAGACAGTCAGCGTCTGCGTTGAAGCATGCACCTACGCAGCTCGGGTGTCTCATTTTGGCGACGCAACAAAGGTAACCCTCATCGGTTCGATCCCCTGCAGGCCGTGCTCACCCGCGTTATTATTAGCAGTGTCACGAAGCTTATTAGCAGTGTCACGAAGCTACCATAATAGGTAGCAATATACGCCCGGCTGAGGGATCCCGTGGTTGTCTCGTGTCATCGTCCACTTCGCCACGATGTCGCTTGCTCGCGTTGCCACGAGCACTGTTTCGTGATGTATATTAGGGCTAACAACGAAGCTGCCTCTCCTTTAAGGCCACTACATGTATTACGTGCTATAGCCAACCTCTCTAAGAACAAGCTCTTCCACCTCTGCCTTGACGCTGCTGGAACACGAGAACAGGTTGCTCGGCTGAGCTCATACGGCGACAGATATCGCAGGAAAACTGGCTCTGCCGGCATTAACGAACTTGCGCGGTTCGACGAAGAAGGGATTCTATGGATTCCCCTGCAGGCATGCCGTTTTTTGGGCGGTGATGTCGAGGCGACTGGTTTATATTTGCACGCGACGGAGGTGATCCATACTCGGTGCATTGGTGGAAATGAGGAACTCATCGGATAAGTATATTTTGTGCGTGCCTCAGATACACGTTCCATAGTTCACGGTCGACATTCATCACTGTTCAATTTCTTCGAGTTTCAAGTTAGAGAGGAAGACTTCGGCCGAACACAGCAGCCTCGGGATATCCTCCTCGCTCTCTGCTAATGAAGCCCTCCGTTCCATCTTTAAAAGGAATTTGGGATGTCGATTCGGCGTAGCCAACTTCATCCTAGATGGTTGCATGTTCAAGAGGGAGAGTATATTTCCAGCGTGCGGGCTCTTGTTCTCCAATTTCTCTCACTAACAGACGGAATGTGGAACTCCAGGCGGCACGATAGCCTTTGTGAAGTGGTGATAAATCGTCGTATGAGGAATCTTAGGGCGCGACGTGCAAAACCTATGATAAGCGCAGGCTGAGCAAAATACGCCGTTTTCACGGTGTGTCAATCGCGAGCTACGGTCAATTTCGCTTAAAACGGGAACACAGTGAACGGTTTCTCATTTCTCTTATGTTTCGCTTTCGAACCAAGGATTCATTCAATTTTATTAACATGCATATGTATTGGCAACTGTGGTACAGCAACGAGCAGCTTGCTAGCCCTCGGTCGGAGCTGTGAGCGGCACCCTCCACATTTACGCACTGGTTTGTTTGTGGCGTATTTTCAAGAATACTTGCAGATAGGACCACACGCACAACGTTTCTTTTTATCTGTTTACCATTTGTATGTTGCCGTCGAAAAGGCGCCGTCGCCGTTGCCGTCGAAAAGGCGCCATATTTACCCGCAAAATATTTTAAAAGCACTTTCAAAAGCTCTTCGGAAAGTGTTAAGATGAAAGGCATTGGGAACTTCATTTTCCTGCGCCAGTGTGGGTAAGTGTGACCTCTCACATTCTCTGTACATTATAATATGCATTATCATATTTTCCCTGCCAAAACTGAATACCAAACATCTGATCCCTCGCATGCTTTAACAAAGCAGCATTAATTGGAACCAACGAGCGTAGAGAACTGTGCAAAATTGTCACGAAGTGGTGACAGCAATCCGGGGAGCAGAAAGACAGAAAATGGCGTCGAAACAAAGCTCTTTCTTTGGGCTGGCTTGCGCCCACAATGGACTGAACAACTCGGCGGTGGCGTAGCAACAGGCGTGCTCGGCGGTCGTCGAATGGAATGCCCGCCGCTGTCGGCCGTGCTCAATTTAAAGCTGATAGCGAACTTTGCAGATAAAGCGTGCAAAGTTGCTGGAACATTCTGGAACAACGAGGAATCAGCTCTGCCTGGATGCGATCAATCGAGAGAAATCTGGTCGCGTCCTGCGTCGCACACAAAGCGATAAAGCGGCGTCGCGGCAGCTTTGAAGAATGAAAAAACACTGGAAATATTCGCGGCATCTCTCCCTACTCAAAGAGGGATCGACCCGATGCATTACAACAAATAATGCAACTAGCAACAAATGAAACAAATCTTGCGAAAATAAACACCGACTCTAAACACAGCGTCCTTTAACGCGCATAATAGGGCTTTAGACGGACGACATGGAAAACTTCTGGTCGTACGCGGCATCGCTGGGATGCAGTCATTGTGTCAAAGATGACTTCATAATCCAGTTCACCTAACCGACGATGAACCTTGTACCAGCCGAAATAGCGGCGCAAAAGCTTTTCACTCATTCCAAGGCGACGAAAGGGCATCCAACGAGAGACTTGGTATCCTGGCTTGTATTCCGCGTTGCGTCATTGTGGACTGTAGCGTGTGGCGTCGGTCCGCTGCTGGTTTTTGATCCGTAATCGTGCAAGCCTTCGAGCTTCTTCTGTGCGTTCAACGTTGTTGTTGTTGCCTTCGTGACATGGCGTTGAAGGTAGGTGGTGACGTTGACGTTCTTTTCTTCGGTAACGTTCGGCAGCATAGCGTCTAGCCTGGTCGTGGCCTCCCTGCCATAGACGAGCCTAAAAGGCGTCATCTGGGTCGTCTCCTGCAGTGCAGTGTTGTAGGTAAAGACGAAGTGAGGCAGGAAGACGTCCCAGGTCTTGCGTTAGGCATCGCCATACACGGTGAGCATATCGGCGATGGTTTTGTTCAGGCGCTCGGTCAGTCCGTTGGTCTGCGGATGGTATGTAGTGGTCCTGCGGTGGGTGGTTTAGCCGTAACGCAGGATGGCTTGCGTTCGTTCTGCAGTGAATGCTGTTCCTCTGTCCGTGATGAACACATCGGCGTCGCCGTGTCGCAGAAGAATGCACTCCCCAAAAAATTCGCGACTTCTGCTGCTGTTCTGTTCGGTAGGGCTTTTGCCTCGGCCTAGCGGGTCAGGTAGTCCGTCGCTACAATGATCCACTTATTTCCAAACGTTGACTTTGGGAAAGGGCCAAGCAAGTCCATGCCGATCTGCTGAGAGGGCCTTGAGGGTGTTCAATGCGGCCTGAGTCAGAAATCGTGCTGGTCGGGTGGGAGGGCCCTTTCGTCACTGACGATCTCGGCAAGTTTTCACATAATGTGCGGCATCGGCAGACAATGGGGGCAGTAATACTTGTCTAGAATGCGACGGAGGGTGCGAGAAAACCCATGATGTCCAGCTGTCAGCTCGTCGTGTGAAGCCTGTAGAACTTCCTCGCGGAGACAAGCAGGTACAACAAGGAGGCTGTTTTGTTCGCTTCGAAGTTCTTCACGAGGACATAATTCTGTACAAAGGAAGACAGTGCTCGCTTGAAAGAAGCGAGGGGTGAATAAACCTTCCCTGCCAAGTACTTATGAGGCGTTTTAGGTCAGGCTCCGAGCGTTGCTGCTGTGCAAAAGAGCTGGGGCTGATGGGTCGCAGGAAGGCGTCCTCTTCGCCGTTCGGGGGCGGTGCATCTACAGGGACTCGTGAGAGGCAATGGGCGACAGAGTGCTTGTGTACGGACTTGTAAGCGACGGTGACGTCAAACTCCTGGAGGCACAGACTCCATCGAGCGAGGCGGCCAGAGGGCTCCTTGAAATTGGCAAGCCAGTACAGCGCGTGGTGATCGCTGACCACCTTGAACGGTCGTCCGTACAGGTAGTGGCGGAATTTCAACGAAGCCCAGATGATGGAAACGCATATCGAATAGTTAGCTTTGGCCTTGGAAACGGAACGGCTAGCAAATGCGATGACTTTTTCGAGCCCGTCGCTTTTTTGAATGAAGACGTCGCCTAGGTCCACGCTGCTTCCGTCGTTATGAACTCCAGTATCTGCTTTTTTATCAAAATGCGCTAGGATCGGTGGGGGCTGTAAACGGCGCTCAATTTCTTTCAAGGCTTCTGCTTGCGGCGCTTCCTATATGAATGGCACGTCTGTCTCCGTGACTTGGGTCAGGGGCTCGGCGATGCGCGAAAAGTTTTTCACAAATAGTCGGAAATACGCGCACACTCCGAAGAATCTGCGCACTGCTTTCTTATCGGCCGGCGGTGGAAACCGTTCGCCAGCAGCTGTTTTCTCCGGGTCTGGGCGTACTCCTTCTTTGGTAACGATGTGGTCTAGAAACAGCAGCACTTCATAGCCAAAGTGGCACTTCTCTGCTATCAAGTTTATGCCGGACGACTTGATACTGTCTGATACTATTCGAACCCTTATGAAGTGCTCGTTAAAGATCGAGGCGAAAACAACGACGTGTTTTAAATACAGCAGATAAATTTGTCACTTCAGGCCTGCCAGCATTGTATTCATTACTCGCTGAAACGTCGCTGGTGCGGAACAGAGACGAATTTGCATCACCCTGAACTCGAAGATTCCATCCGGAGTGATGAAAGCGGTCTTCTCGCGATCTCTTTCTTCGACCTCAATTTGCCAGCAGCCGCTCTTGAGGTCCATCGATGAGAAATGCTTGGCGTTGCAGAACCGGTCCAGTTTATCGTCGATGAGGGGGGAGGGGCCAGACGTCCTTTGTTATGTTGTTCAAGAGGCGGTAATCAACCCAGAATCAAAGTGTGCCGTCTTTCTTTATTATAAAAACAACTGGTGCCTCCCATGGGCTGGCTGTGTGAAGGCTGCATGACGTCGTCCCGAAGCATTTCTTCCACTTTGTCCCGGATGGCTTGTCGTTCTCGAGGCGACAAATGGCAGGGGCTTTGACGGAGAGATCGGACGTGTTGGTCCTTTATAATGCGATGCTTAGCAATTGGCGTTTGTCGGACCTTCGGCGATGTCGAAAAACACTCGCTGTAGCTTCGGAGCAGATTGCGGATCTGGTCTTGTCTTTTCCGGGGCAAGGCTGGGTTGATGTCGATAGTGGTTAAGTTCTCTTGGTCAGGCGATTCTTCCGCCGATAGCTCGAAGAGGACGAAGGAGTCTCGTACTTCGGGCATTTCTTCAAAGAAAGCAATCATCGTTCCTCTGCTAATGTGCCGGTACTCTTCACTGAAGTTAGTCAGCAGTACTTTGGCCTGGCGATTGCGGAAATGTGTGATGCCTTTCGCGATACTGATTCCCCGGTATAGAAACAACTGCATGTTCCTCTCGATGATAGCTTCAGTGTTAGTGGCTTTCGTGGCGCCTACGGTCACGATAACGCATGAACGGGGTGGGACGCTCACTTCTTCCTCCAGGACACCCAGGGGAACGTGATTTTCTATAGTTCTCATCGAAACATGCCCTCGTTCGTCGAAAGCGTGATCAGCTTGGATCGCAGGTCGATGATGGCCTGATGTTCATTAACGAAATCTTTGCAGAAGGTCACTTCGCGCAAACATTGCCGCTACACAACGAGGTCGCAGGATAGGTGTATTGATGGTGTAATGAGGTGACCCCCTACGGAGCTAATTTATGGGCCGCTCGAAGCGGTCGTGAGTTTCCTCAGCTGCACAGGGAGTGTTCCATTCATCACCGAGTAATCGCCTCCTCTGTCGACTAGAGCGGTAACTTTCCGGCCTTCGATAACTACTTCTGAGTCGGACGTCCTGGCTCTTGCGTAGCGGCGTCGTTTTGAAGGCGATTCGAGTCGTGGTCGAGGTTGTCATTGTATGCCGCGCCGGCGTGTCGGAGGCAGCATCTTCGTGCGGCATGGTCGTCGGAGGATCTTCGGCGCTTCGGTCGTGAGCAACTTCACTTCCAGAGGTTGGTGCCTTTAGTTTCCCCTACGGAGGCTGGGAGACCTTCCTCGTACGGCGGCTGCGTAGCTGCGGCGTGGCGACGCAAAGCACGAGGTTGACGGCGATGGTAAGCGCGACAGGCAGTTCTGCGAGTACTCCTCTCGACGCATGTACTCATAGATTTCTTGCGGACGTTAGCCGAAGCGTGGTCGTGGTGCAGCTACGGCAAATACACGAAGACAGGTACATCGGTACGGACTGTGACGAAGAATATAGCCGGCATCACCGCAACGGAAGTACAACGCTCGGTTGTCGGAAGTCCTCCCGGCGTCGCATTTCCTGGGGCTAGAGCGTCGTTCGTGAGCTGGGTGGGCGGGTGCAGGGAGGCGACGTTCTGGAAGAAGTGGCACATCTCGGAGAGGACGTTGGGTTTGTCGCTGGAGCTGAGGAGTGCGTACTGCAGCGGCTTAGTTCATAACCTGGGGTTCTCTAGGCGTCGCGTTGCCAAGTGTCTGTTACACTTCTTCCCGTACCACATCCACGAGAGTCGCTGCTTAGGGCTGTGGAGAGGATGGCAGTAAACGGCGTAGCTCCTCTCGGACGATTTTGCTGATAACTTCCCGCAAGTTATCACTGGTGGTGGTCGCCGTGTCAGGACGGATTGCACAGACAGAAGAAGGGCGGTTATATTGCCGAGCCCGCACGTCGAGGGTCTTCTCGATCGTGCAGGCTTCTTGCATGAATTCATCGACTGTTGTCGGCGGCTGGCGGATGAGGCTGGCAAGGAGCTGTTCTTTTACGCCGCGCAGTAAAAACTGATCTTTTTTTTCCTCGCTCATTTAGGTGTCAGCGCGGCGAAAGAGGCACTTCAGCTCTCCAACGTAACCGCGGACGGGCTCGTTTGAAAGCTGGATTCTGGACTTGAGCCGTCGTTCGGCTCTTTCTTTCCTCACAACACTAGTGAATACCTTACAAAGTTCCTTCTTGAATAGCTCTCATGTCGTTAAGGACGACTCGTGGTTTTGGTGCCACGTACACGCTAAGCCCTCCATTGAGAAGAATACGTGTCCAATTTTTGGCGCGTCATCCCACTTGTTGATAGATACCAGGCGCCCAAATTGGTACAATCATTCTTCGGGGTCTTCGCCTAGGGAACCACAAAATTTGGCGGCACCTGCGGTTGTTGCAATATGATCGGGGTAGACACCTCTGGCGAGGTTGTGGTGTTTTCTTCAGCGTCTTTTCGTTGTCGGGTGCGGTCCGGCAGGGTCCCGAACTCAGGCTTCTCTCCCTGAAGACATCTGCTGGCTCGGTTAACTGCTGGCTCGTCCTCGGGTGCGATGCACTGAGGGCTGGTGTCACGACTTCAAAGGGGCGTTCGGAAGATGGAAGGCTACCCAGCACCTCCACCACATGTCACGAAGTGGTGACTTCAAACCGGGGAGCAGAACAATAGGGAAAATGGTGTCTAAACAAAACTGTTTATATGGGCTGACTTGCGCCCACAATGGACAGAATCACTCGGCGGCGGCGTAGCAACAAGCGTGCTCGGCGGTCGTCGAAGAGAATGCCCGCCGCTGTCGGAGGTGCGGTGCTCAATTTAAAGCCGATAGCGAACCTTCGAGATGAAGCGTGCAAAGTTTTCTATACATTCTTGAACAACGTAGAGTCTGCTCTGCCTAGATGAGATCAATTGACACAAATGTGGTCGCACCTTGCATCGCAAACAAATAGAAAAATCGGCGTGCGGGCGGCTTTGAAGAACGAAAAACACTGCAAAAATTCATGGCAATATTATAGTCGATTTAAAATGCGAAGGTAACGTTTTCAAATTACGCGTACTCTGGAAGACGCAAAACGAAGAAGAATACTCTAGCTCTTCAAGCCCAAAGAGTTGTCGGCCGCATGCTTGCGATGACGGTTATTCAATAAGTTATTACTACATCCCTCTTAGGCCGCCCTGAAAGGAACTATTCAAGCATGAAATGACTTAACAGTGTGAAAATCATCTCGGTCCCACTCAGGTAACGAAGGCCTGCTTGGGAGCGATTATACCCTGCGTGTTCATCGCCTTCACCGTCGTACATCTCACAGCTAAATCTGACGAGTTCGGTTCTATTTCTATTTGGATTGAAAGTTCATGACTATCAAGTGGCTGTTTTTAGGCAGAAGTCGAGAATTAGCCGAGTCGTATAAAAAACAATTCCCATACTAAAACGTTTATTTCTCGACTAGCGCTACTGGAGACGTAGCAATTCTGGTTAGGGTGACATCAAAGTGTTTAAAGAAGTCAATTTCAAGTTTTCAAGCACATACACAGTTAAAAGATTAGCAGTGCTTAATGTGGCGAAATGGGCGCGTTGTTACATAATTCCGGGCACAGCAGCGCACAAAGACAGGGACAGAGTCTATAATGTCCCCGTGTTTTGTGCGCTGCTGTGCCTATGATAAGAATGTTATGTGGACCGCGGCGGTTTTAATCTTATTTTAAGGTGCATAGTTAGGAAACATACTGCACGATACGTTTTAACGTCGTTCATAATTTTCTAGCGGCTTTTTATTGACAACACAAAAAATAAAAATGAAAAGAAACATTCTTCAAATTGTCTATAATGAAATGTTCACCGGAAAGAGAAAGTTGATACATTGTCAATAAATATGTTTTAACTAAATTCAGTTTGCAGAGGAAGTAAACAGCCATTTTTTTTAAACGTAAAACTCTATACGTATATATTCGAGAAAAATTCACAGCAATGTAGGAACGTGACCCGTCGCCAATCAGTAACTATGAATTCATCGCGTTATCTTGCATCGTTAAAATTCTTATATTATATATTTTCATTCATGAACATCCGAAATTAAAAAAAGGGATAAAAGTCCACACATTCTCAATGCTTCTTAGTTTGGGTGACAGACAGCATCCTTCATATGCATGGTATAACGAGACGCTCGTTTTCCTTCGCTTGTCTGCTCATTTACTGTGAAAGGTATCGTGGTCAAATATGTGCAGACGCCTTGTTTACCCAAGATTAATTTATATCTCTCGTGACATCAACACTACACCGTAATCAATCCAGATGACAATAACGATAGGCAAGACGCGGTCTGTTCTATGTATATCGCGAACGTACTTTTAAATCACGACAGAAATCTTGGCGACGAATCATGCCAATTTGTCACGAGATAGCTGGTCGGTGCTGGTTGTAATCGGCACAGAAAGAAATGCTGTGGGATGCGCGGCAATGGTCTCCACATTGGTTGAGGTCTAATTTTCGCGCCACGGGCGTTGATGATAATATCGCATTACCGTGATCGCACCACAGGGTCACGCACACGATCTACTTTGGCCTTGGTTGCGATTTCTTTTACCTATATATAAACGCATATGGCCGAATAAACGAGGACTCATCACTTACCGAATTCCCGTTGAGAGGAAACCTGTTTACTCTCCATCCAACCATATGGTGTTTTTTTTATATCGTGCGTTGATTGCCTTGGCTATCATACCTTAGTCTCCGAGCTGATGGCTTTCGCAATACCACGTGCCTGCTTTATCGACATTGAAAGCCAATTCATTTAGCGAAGAGCAGTAAGAAAAGAAGAAAGAGATAAAATCCATTATGCACAGCAGGACTGAGTGCACCATCTTATGATTGCTGTCTGCAGCAAAGCGTGTATGGCGTACGTTCCCAGCGCTGGCGCATTGCGTGTCACCGTCGTTTCACGTGGTCGGCAGCGCTTGATATGTTGACTCCTTTTCCTATCGCGACAGGCCGAGGCCACTCAGATTACCAGCCAAGTAGTACAACAGACGCTGCCGTAAGGGCGAGATGATTGTTCTAGTCTCTCTGTGATTTCTACTTTGCTATTTCCGGACTCTGATTACGGCTTAAACAGCAACCTAGACGTCGCGAGGCGCATTAGCTGGAGAGAATCCTGGCTTCTGAGCGACGGCAGCCGCAAGTTAGTACACAAGATGGCGCCGTATGCGCAGTGGCTTTCCTGCAGTTAGGAGCACTTAGCCTGTATGTACAACAACAGACAAGGTCGAAACTGCTGTATATCCGTCTTCAGTTTGTAAAAGCAGTTTTAAACTCAGAACCCAGTTTTTGAAATGAAGTTTTCAGCGGGCACAAATGATTTCTGAGTTTTCCCTCACTCGCGTTTAGGCTAAAAATTGTGAAGTGGAAAGCAAAGCATGTAACTTTCTTAACGCGAAATAATTAATTAATTCACATTTTCTTGCAGCGAAAAGACGGTGCAGTATATGTTTTATTGACCGTAAGCGCGCCTTCCTGTACGCTATCCTTACCTCGTGTGAGGAGTGAAAATAACCACCCCTAGCGTCTTTATTTTCAAGGTTGTCTGCTACATTACGTTTAAGTGTAAGAAAACACGTGTTAGGCTATTTGAGCCATGTATTTCCACATGTTGGCTACCCACGGCGCAGCTTGTCGCTTGCTGAATTCAATAGATCTTGACCCTCGGTGCATGGACAAGAGGAAGACATAATAATACTACGCTGCCGGGGTCAATTATTTTATTTATTTATTTATTTATTTATTTATTTATTTATTTATTTATTTATTTATTTATTTATTTCACAATACTGCAGGCAGCAGTGCTGCCCAGGCAGGAGAGGGTTACAAAAGGTAAGCTTGCAAAGAACGCTCAAAGGTATTAATGTTAGTACATTCAACAACCGAAGCAGACAGGCGATTCTATTGTTCGATTGTGCATAGGAAAAAAGATTTTTGGAACTGCTTAGTCCTGGCATTGTATGGCCTTTTCACTTTTGTGTGGTTGAGCCTTGATCTTTGTTGTGCACAAAGTAAATACGAATCACGTGGCAATCCTTTTTTGTTGTGATATAGTAAGTGCAAAAATTTTAACCTGGCAATCTGGCTGCGCATCTGGAACGGCTCCAAATTATGCTGCCTCAGCCTATTAGTAACGGAAGAACGTTTCCGGTAATCGAATGAGATGAACCTGGCTGCATGACGTTGGATGCGCTCCACCTGCTCGATGTTTTTTACATGATACGGATTCCACACAATAGAAGCGCACTCTAGCACTGGTCGAATCATAGTGCGATATGCTACAAGTTTTACGCTCGATGGGGGCCCTTTTAATTTCTTGCGCAGGTAGCATAATTTCCTGAATGATTTCGAGCATATATCATCGAGATGCATATCCCATTTAAGTTTGGTAGTCACTGTCAGGCCTAGATATTTAATGGATGTGACTGCATTTATCCAAAAATCTCCAATTTTGTAATCGTATTGTAGGTGATGTTTCTTAGTTGTAATTGTCATTGACGCAGTTTTAGAAAAACCGATTTTCGTCGCTCTTTGTTCACGCCAGTCCGCAAGCTTACATAAATTGGTATTTAGTAGTTGCTGACAGGAAGAATTCTTGATGACGGAATAAATGATACAATCATCGGCAAACAATTTAACAGTGATACCTTCAACATTTTGAGCACTATCATTAATACATATGAGGAACAAAAGCGGTCCTAGCACACATCCCGGCGGTACACCGGACAGAACATGCAGACACTCAGGCCTCATTCCACCACATTCAACAAACTGTCTGCGATTCTGTAGGTACGCTTGCAACCAACTGATAAGAATGTCTGGCATCCCGATTTCTTTTAGCCTCTCAATAAGCAAGTTGTGCGGCACACAATCAAATGCTTAAGATAAATCCAGGAAAATTGGATCTATTTGATCGCGATTATCAATGGCCAGAGAAAATTCATGAATTACGGTTAATAGATACGTTGAAGTGGACCTGTTTTTACATAACCCATGCTGAAATTCGACAATGAAGTTGACTGATTCAAGATAGTTGGATATATGATGAGCTATTATGCGCTCAAGCAACTTGCAATACGTACATATAAGTGAAATAGGCCGGTAGTTTTCAGCATTTATCTTTTCACCGGACTTAAAGACTGGCACTATTCTTGCGAATAACTAGTCACTAGACAGGCAACTTTGATCAAGTGAGGCACTAAAAATCACGTAAAGGTAGTAGGAAATGATCTCAGAGTACCGATGGAGAAAAGCATTAGGAATGCCATAGGCGCCATTTCACTTTTTCGTTTTTATATTTAATAAAAGTGCATGTATGCCATCGCGGCTTAGAACTAAATTCGGCATCTTAAGACAGGGAGGAAAAGCATTGACACTGGGGCGATATGATGAGGTAGAAATCTGAGTTAATGCTTTTTGAAACGTAATATTGAATTCATTAGCAATGTCTTTAAAATCTGAATTAACATTACCATTAATACGTAGCTGATCGACACTCTGCTTACTACCGGACAGAATGCGCCAAAATTTGCCATTAGAATCTTTCATAAGAGAATGAAGGGTATTCTCATAGAAGATTTTGCGCGCATTTCGCAGTTTGGAAACCAGATCTTCTTTGACAGCATGCAGGTTAGCCTCACAACCCTTTTATTTTCGTTGCCATGCTAAGCGCCGTTTCAGGTGGAAGATATCACGGCTGATCCAAGGGTTGTGATATCTTGTTTTCTTACGCCGGACCGGAATATATCTGTTAATGCATTGCATGGCCATTGTCTTGAACCTGTTCCAAAGGAGCGAGACTCTGCGTTCAAACTCGGGAAAATTAAAGTGCAATGCATCAAGAACCGATTCGTCATCTCCAGCTGAAATATCACGAAACGTTTTCAGAGAAGGCAGTACTTTGCTCCCATGTGCGTTTAAATTTATATGAACTGACTTATGATCAGCAATGCCTTCCGCGATGGACACATTACAATCTTCTGCAAACTTTTTAAGAATTATGAGATCAAGGGTCGTTGCAGTTGTTTCGTCACACGTGTGGGAGCAGTAACCAGCTGGGTTAGGTCATGAGAAAAAACTGCATCAAGAAGAAGACGTGCACACTCGGCATCATGCGATTCTGTTATTTTTAGAGAGCTCCAGTTTATACCGGGCAAGTTTAAATCACCGGCTAGCACAAATTTTTTATTAGGTCTTATTAAGCCCTCAAGATGATCAGACAGTTTTGCGATGAAGGATACTGGGCTTCGGGGGGATTTATAAACGACGCGGAGTAGAGTGGGAAAGTCCCGATAGCTGATTTTACACAACATGCTTTCGTGATCTGTAATATGATGGACTAAGACGCATTCTATTTCTTTTTTCAATATCATAGCCACTCCACCCCCTCGCCCATCGCGATCTCGCCTCACTTTCTTATGGGAAGGGGGCACAACATCAGAGTCAGTGATTTGAGATGACAGCCATGTTTAAGTAACTGCCAGTATATGTGGATCATGAAGAAAATAAAGTCTTCAAGTTGACTTGCTTTGTTAGCAAGACTTCTTGCATTTAATAAAAAAAAAGCGAAGCGATTTGGCCTCGGATCATGTGGTCGCTTTAGCAGTATTAGGTTGGCGCAATTTCACTACTTTCGAGTCAACTTCATCCCAAATGCAGATATCATCATCTACACGAAGTCTATCGTAGTCAGGAGATATCTTGCTGACAAGAGATTTGAACTGCTTACCATACTTCCAAAGATTGGCGCGTTTATCTAATGTGGCCTTGCAAAAATCATGACAGATTGAAATGTTCGAATCCTTGAGCTTAGAACAGTGTTGCAGCGCACGCATCTTTCCGTTGTATTCATAGAAGTTTAGTATGACTGGTCTGAGCTTATCACCTTTCTTTTTACTCAGTCTGTGCACGCTTTCGACGCTCGTAACTGTGACACCCAGCTTACGGCTAAAGATTACATCAAGTGGGTTTTCTTTTAAGGTGGTAGGATTTTCATCGACTTTCTCAGGATGGCCACAAATTATTAGGTTACGGCGTCGGCTTCTGTCCTCGAAATCATCGAGTTTCTTTTGTTGTGCAGAGACAACTTTTTTTAGTGACGAGACCTCAGACCTTAGAAGATTTAGTTCTTCAGTGTGCTTTGCTAGAACCTTGAGTGTATAATTTAGTTCAGTGAACTTTTCATTCATTGTTTTTTCGAGCTGATTTTGTGAGGCGAAAACATTATCTATGGAAGTCTGCAGAGCCGCCTGCATGTCTTGTAACAACCTTTTAATGTCATCGCGATGAGGTTCAGTAGGGGGAGGCCTCGAGTTAGTCTCCACGTCTCCAGCGAGCAAGCAAAATAACGGTCCATGCTTCATCAGGCATCAACTTTGCCGGGCACGGCAGGACAACGATGCATCGATTGTCACTACGAAAACAATGCATACAGTGATTAGAACGAACCTGTGCAAATAGCATAAAATGATTCATTGCTGCTTCCGTGGCGGTCCCACCGTGCCCTCTGAAGATTCCAGCCGCGTAACTCCCTTTAAGTACAGAAAGTGGTGGCGCTGTTGTTTTAGGGGGTGGGGCAGCTTGCGTCACGATGCCATCCATGACTTGCTTCCAACTCCACGTGGTTGTTGTCGACTGTGAGCCAGCGGGGGGGTCGCTGGAAGAATTTGTTGTCGAACATACTATCGTAGTCCACAGCGTGACCTGTGCAAATAGCAGGAAATGGTTCATTGCTGCGTTTGTGGCGGTCCCGCCATGCCCTCTGATGCCAGAAACATATTTTTCAGCCACTGCATTGTTACAGCTTCTCGAAAACTGTCTCCACAAGCAAACATGCAATGTATCCGGCTAATTTAGCCATGTAACCTGCAAGCGTCATCAGGAAATGCATGAATTGGAATACAAATGTCCGAATTATCATTCAGCGGTCGCATTGATTGGTGCAGCGGGACTCTAGTCAACGTTCTGTTATGTTTCGGGTGAGTTCCAAAGACATCAGAGAGATCACTGGAGTGCGTCATTGTGACATGGCCACGTGGAGTCGATCATTGCTGCAAACCCTCTAAGGACAAAAGTGCAGAACAACTCAGAAAGTAGGCTACACAAGCAAACTAACGAACAAAAAGCATTGAATCGGCAACGGTATTGATTACAGAACTAGTGGCTATATGGCGATATGGCGTGTACAATTGTACACGCGATTTTCGCGAGCTTTTTTGCGAGTTTCTATCGCCGTCATCGACACTTGGGCCACTCAGGTAGCATTCGAATTTCCCGCTTGACCCGACTGTGCTGCCATCTCATGATTGCTGCGCCAAATGCTTTACCAAAACAAGCGAACTAGATGGACGCTTCGACGTTCTACGGCTCGTCAAGTAGGTGCTCCTGGCTTTTTCTTTTCTGTTTAATTAAAATGTTGAATAAGAAAAAACTAAAGCTGCAGCCTTAATATATAAATGCTACAGATTACAAAAATATGCATTTAGTTTTTATTCCAGCAATGATTCAGAAACGGCCGTCATCTTTATCACTGCGTGTCCATTTGTACACAATATGTCAAAATACACTGCTTAGGCGGCCGCTGCTACATCCTTGTGGAACTGTGCGAGTGTAGCGTTTCTGTGTTCCTGATTCTTTTTTCCTTTTACAGGCATTCAAAACCATGCTAGAACAAGACGCAAGGCTTCGAACTCGTAAGTCGACCAGCTTTTTGACGCCATCATGAATGGAGATGTTTCAGACGCCGAGCTTTCTGACGATGAAGTCGCTGATGTACTGACAGTTCAAGCGGTAAGTGGCAAGTGGTGAAATGTTTTGTGAGCAGCTGCGTCATTTTGGCTTTACATTTGTAGGATACTACACCGGAGGAGGAGCATGATCCTGCAATGCATCCGGCAGACGCTGAGGAAGATCACAGTGACAGTGACGAGACGCTTGCAAAAAAAGTGAAACATGTCCAATGGCTCGCCAAACCTTTCAATCCAGTGGACACGCGCTGCACCTACCAACCGCTTGGCGGGTCAACTCCGCAGGAACCACTAAATTACTTCATGAAGTATTTCACGGACGAAGTGTTTGAGGACTTCACGAAGTACACACGTATTTATGTCCTGCTGAACACAGGAACGGAACTCTCGTGCTCCGTGCAAGAAATGAAAGCCTTTTTTGGCATTCTGATTTACATGGGAGTACTGAAGTTCCCACGTGCCTGCATGTACTGGCAAAGCTGTACCCGAATTCCTCCAATTGCAGACGCAATGGCAGTAAATAGATTTCTTAAGCTGAGAAGCGCGTTATACATAACCGACCAGAACGAGCCCAGGGATGCATCTAGCGAGGACAAGTTTTTGAAGGTGAGGCCGCTTCTTGATGCGATTAGGCTGCGGTGCCTTCAGCTTGAAGAGCTTGAAAATGTCTTCCTTACCACCCATGACCGCAGAATGTATATTGTATTGGTTAACCTGCAATATTTTCTGCAATAAAGCCTTCGGTTGTTTTTTTCTGACTTAGTTGTATTGAGTCACAGTGTGTACATATGACGACGCGACCTAATTTTTTAAGTACTTAAGATATCGGACTGATTATAATATTTTAGTGAAATATATTGGCTATCAAGAGCATGCACAGGCAGTTTAAAATTTTTCTGATGGCTATATCTTAATGCGCGTAGCAAAGGGTTAAGAAGTAGTTTTAGTGCACGTTTGTTCTCTGAAGTGGTTTAAATATATATGTTTTAACTTTGATCTTGATTATGTCGAAATATTATTCTTTGATCAGCAATTTTTCTTTTCTTGCTTTTATTAAAATGTGTCAAATTTACATTTAAAAAAAGCAGAACAAGAAAGATTGCTTATCGTTTCTCCAGCATCATCTGCATATCGATTCAAAGCTATCAAACTAGAATAGTTGTCGTCAATGCTGCATAGTTTATCTTCTAGCACTTATTCTAAGAAAACGCATAAAAATACATTTTCGAAAAGAAATACCAATACCGTAAACCTGAATGAACAAATTGATGAAATTGCCGAGAAAATGGGTCCTAAATATACCTCAAACTTTCATGGACGTGTACAGCCCAGCCACTGCATTTGTTACGGGCAGCTGGTCTTTTTTAGTGGCATATATTTTGAGGATTCATGCTATCGTTTCTGGGCCATTGAGAAGGGTCATGTGTGATACCAGATCCGTCACAGAAGGTACGTGTGAAGGCGGAAAAATCAAGGTCGAAAAGGGGCTTCATAAAAAAATAATGTTTCTGGTAAATTCACTTTTTTTATGCTGCTAGGGTGTACTGCGGCTATGTAGACTCCGCTCCATTGCCAGAAAAAGTTGTTACGTAATATATAGAGTGTTGCGAACATGGCGATGCCGCAAGGTGGAGAGAGAAGTGAGCACCGTGCAATAATTGAGATCCCCGGTGAATGCCGCGTCAACCTTCCGTACGCATGGCACGCAATGGTTGTACAGGCGAATGGTGACGATGGAGAGACGGTCAAGCACTCTTACTGGCACGGAGATGAAGAGGACAATGGTATCGGGCTTATTGCGCAAGTAAAAGGGGCGTTGTACACTCCTTGCAGATGAATGGCGCGAATGAGTTTGCTTTTCGCTGAGTTCAGCAATTATTTGCGCCGTAGAATGAAAAGTCTTAACTTTTTACGCAGGCAAAATGCAAGAAAAATCCCTTGTATGCTAATGTTCATGGGCATTGAAGAGATCAGCGTGGCCGAAAGCGGTCGAGGCACTTCCACTATGCATTGTCTCATAGCCCACTGCGTCGGTTCTGCTAGTAAGAATACAGTGCGTCAATGCATTTCATGTCATTTTAACTATAAACGGTTCGGCCATCCGTACCTGAGAAGGTTGTATAGCACTTAGTGCCTTTACTCTGTTCCGCCCAAGAATGACAGGAGCACCTCTTGAATAGTTCGCGATTCCGCTAACTACACGCTGCTCTGGACTAGCTTCCGTGCATTTGGTTTCAAAGCTTACGGCCAAATCGTAAGATAGGTGCCCCGCACTGCAGAAAATCGCAAATTCCATGTGGAGTGCATACCCTTGCGTCCACGGAAATTGTACACCGTAGAACTTCACTTTCGGTTATTTGTGATAATGTTTGGAACATTTTTTTTTGCGCACTTGCAGACGTCAATATCGAAAAGATTTCGACATCCAACACGCATTTTATGCACCACATACCACTTTACCGCAATTAATACGTCCCCTCTCGATCCTAAAGGGCTCTAGAAGAAAAGCTAAGCGAAAGCGACCAGTATAGTTGTTTCACGCCAAGCATAAAATGAGTTAAACCTAATGAATGCAGAAATTGTATCAATACTACCATATGATTGGCTGATGGGCTCTTTCTAAAGCTGCGAAATTAATCATTTAAAGTTCAGACGCCGATAGTACAGAACCAATACTAGTAGGCGGTAGCTGATTCCCTCTAGCGCGTTTCCTGTTCCTCATACAGACGTGGTGTCCCTTAGAAAGATTACGGTTGGGCCGGCACTCACCCCATCGGTGACATGCCGATCGGGCTCTCAAGAGTTGCTCTACCCAGCACATGCCCAAAAATTTCCCGCTCTGGCCACTGAGATGGAAGTGCACCACCTTTTGTGGACGTTTACAACAACAAAGACTTAAGAACAAAATTATTGCGGGAGGTTCTGCTCAAGTCTACAATGGAGGGGGACCTCTCCCTGTGGCTGGCAGATAGCACTAACAGCAAGAGCCTGCTCAATTTCAGGATGAAAATAGCCTCCAACCAAGAGCTGCTAAAGCGTATCTACAACCCCATCTTCTTTCCGATGTCAAGTCCCTGACTCGACAAAAAAAAGTTGAAGTTTTCGACTATCTGAGATTCTTTAACCTACAGAAAATTCAAACTGGAGAAATGCCCTGGAACATTAGCTCTGTTGGTCTGCAGTTGACACGGAGGTAAATAGCAAGCGCTTAACTCGTCGTAACAACCGGATTGCCATAACACACCCTGCGCAGAAGGTGTTCTGCAGAGTTTCAAGTTCAAATGTGCCCGCTATTATGTGTCTAATTCAGTTCGTTGGTTGTCTCCTGCCCTTTTCGCACATGCAATAGTGCACAGGCTACGTGGACGTAAACACGCGGCACTGACCTATTTCGTTGGTCAGTACAACAATGAGGCGAAACAGAAGGCGTGGACAGGTCGAAGCAACGCCTCTAATTATCAGTCTCGCATTGTGAGCAACAATGCTACTTCATTACCGACTGCACCTTGCAGCGCCAACAAAAGGAAAAGAGGTTTTTCATGAAGCCTTTCGACTGCGACCGACAACATCCGCCTACCATTAGTGCCCTAACGATGCATTCCTGCGAAATGCGCAACAGTTTCCTTGCTCCTACTAGAGGTGCCCCGCTACAGAGTCGGGTGGGCTAATCGATGGTAGCTATGGCTCCTCGCGACCTTTCAGATATTGTGGGCAAAAGCTCTTTGTTTGCTTCGCAACATAATGTTTCACATTCTTTCTTCTCCGGCTGTTATTAGGTCATGAAATAGCGACTAATTCTTGTTGCTGATTGCTTTGTGCAGATCTGGCTATTCGTGAGAAATAACTGAATTCTGTGAGCGCACTCCTAGTATTCCAGCTAAAGAGAATTAAGGGCCGTGACTCCATTCAATGGCCCATCACGGCTCATCCCGCAGTCGTGTCATAGCCTGATTTGAAAGAGTGGGATGCACCGGGCTTGCAATGTTCTCAGGGGTGACGGTGTTGTCTTCTGCGCAGTTTTATGTTTTGAAATCTAGTCACAGCAGCGATACAAAAAAAAGTTCACCCTATTAACTGCCAAGTGTCTAAGTATTGTTGACGAAGTTACGCGACTTGAGGACCTGGTTCTTAAGCCTGACATAGAAATCGCAGCACTCACCAAATGTGGCCAAGTAATAAATATTACACATTGACTTTGTGCCACAAAATTGCCGTGTGTTTCGTAAAGGTCGATATAGAAGGCGCGGAATGGTATCTACTGTAATAAAATCCTTATGAAAATTTTTTATAAAGCCTGATATTGATAATTTAGGAGGCATATATCGTAATTTTGCAAAAATATTATTCTTTATTTTCTTGGGGTCGTTGATGGACAACCTAACCCTTCCATTCAACTGTTGATAAAACTGAAAGAGTATTTGCAGCAACATATAAAGTGAAATGAAAGAATAAATTTCGACTATGCTTTTATTCTACCGATCATAGACTGGTCTACTCTTTTGGTGTTTTAATGACCTTATTGTACAAACTATGCGTTATATTTCAATTAAATTTGATTGTATGCAGGTAGTTAAAGAGTTTACTAGAGTTCACCGTGGCTCAGGTTCAATTCATGATTCATTTTTTTTCTAATGGTATGGCAAAAAAAACATTACGTAGTGTAACGACCGGCACGTCTGCTCACCAGGTTGTCATATTGACCGTGATCAATTTCTAGCGTGCTATCGTGGTCCGGCCGCAGAAGAAAAATGAAAAGCTCCAAGGTGATTTTTCGTAGCTGCACTGAAACCGGGAGATTTTTGTGTTAACTTCTCGGTGCCTTTACTTTTCTCTCAAAATTATTTCCTTTCTAATTCTTTAAAATTTAGTTCTTCAACCCACATCACTTTGTTTCCTTGATTTTCCTTCCGATTCCCTCTACATCTTTCAAAATTCTTGATTTTTTCTCCCAGATACCTCTATATTTAAGAGACGCTTGAGATAAACCTGGATTAGTTTTTTCCTGTTGGTATCTGCGCAAAACTCTGGCCAATACCCCACCGTCAGTATGTGCGATCGTTTTTCAGACAACAACAACAACAACAACCGAATGCCGCGGGCGCTCTAACCCTCTCTCGTCCGGCTGAGCGGGCCGTGTTAAATATATTTGGGGAGACCCGACAACGAACCATGTCCGTGTTTCTCCACAATTGCAGAGTTTTACCAGGAAGATACTCCCCTCCCCATTCTGTACTAATTTCTCTCACGCACACAATGAATCTATTATTCATATGAGAGACCTTCATTATCACACCAACCGAAATTTTATTTGGAATGTGAATGACCTGTGCTCTTTTTCAAAATAATTGCTTTTCTTTGCATCGAACAGTTGGTTCTGAGGGGTGAAAATAATTCTCCCAGATATAGCCTGTGCATCACTCGAGATACATTACGCTAACTGCGCACACTAAAAATAATGAAAAAAAACATGATAAAGTACGGAGCTCTTCTGAAACAAGCATTGATCTAAAAATAAAATATTCTAGAGCAGTAGATTACACGTGACAACGAAAGGTAATATTCTTCAGAGTTGCCCTCATTAAGATGAGTTCGCAACTCAAGAACAACACGGCTTTAGACGAGGATTCTCAACGACCATTAAGCCAGTTGACACCATACATGTGCCTGCACAGGTAATAAATGAAGGCAAACACATTGATGCTATATTCTACATATATATGAATTTTAAAGAAAACATCTGATAGAGTTTCGCATAATAAACTTCGCCACAAACTACGTAATCAATTTAAAACATGACGAACCACTGAGATGAGTTTCATCTTAAAAAACCGTCGCCAGTTTGTGGCATTAAAAAATTCTCCCGTCCAGTTGCTGTTTATTCTGCCCCCGCCCAGGAATCCGCTCTTGTGCTGCTTTTTTTCTTAATTTTTATTCATTACATTATCTCTAATGACTACCTTTCTATCAGATTTTATACTTACGATTGTTTTCTATATGAAAGATTACTGCTACTAACGCTAAAGTCGGTTAATTAAATGTTTTAATTAACCAGGTTAATTAAATATTTTAAGTAGGCATTATCTTAGTGTCAGCAATAGCAGATGTCTGGTAATTACGATAAAACGGTGTTCATGCGCATATCTTAGAAACAGACGCTCTCCTATTTAGCCTTTCATTACCGAAAATATATTTTGCAATCCAGTGAGCTCAACAGACTAATCCAGTTCGAGTAGACTGGAAATAAGAAGAATTAGATAAAAAAATTTCTCCATTCATTAGTAACTTATGATTTGTTGCAGTTGGGGAACATCGGACACTTCACGCACTACTGAGCACTGCTGCAGGTGGGGATGGCAGGTGATCTTTCCATGCACTGTCCATGGCAAAGAATTCTCTGTGCTGCTAAATCCGGGTCAGCTTTTCTTAGTTTTCGCCCGTCCCTGGGGTTTGCAGAAGTTCTCGAAAGCACTTCAGAAAGGACTTCACAAGAACCGCTTAGCATTGCATTTCTTTCATGCTCTTCACCACAGTTCTTTCGAGGATCTGTAATGAACTCAAGTGGGCATAGTAAACAAAGATGTTTTCTTTTTTCGCTCATATTCTGGGTCATCCTAGTCACTGTTGATGTGCACGTCAGATATTTCCCCATCCGAGAGAAAAAATTATCTCTTTCACCTGCTAACTCAATTATCACTTGCGGATTCTCCTCTCAAAATCTAACTACAAACACACTGTGATATGTTCCCTCTTGTAAGCAAAAAAAGAGCTTTAAGTGCAATTTTGCGTTATGCAAGAAGTGTGTCATTTGAGAGAGCTCACTCCTATTTAGATATTCTTTTCTAAAAAGCATCCACAAGTGCGCTATGTTGCGAGAGCTCTGCTCTTTTGGTGTAGCCGTACCTATGTGTGTCATGGTTAGGCAATGCAGCGCGACAAAAACGAGGATAAACGAAGAAGTTGGGAAGACAAGGCGCTGACTGTCAACTGCTGTGTTTGTCCTCGCTTTTGTCGCGCTGCATTGCTTAACCATAATCAAAGACCAACAAGCCCAAATAGCGTTACTTTAGCTTATATGTGTCCACAGCTGCCCGATGTTGCTCTAGAGGAATATCATTGTTTTAACGTCTTGCGTTATGATAGTGTAATGCGAAGGCAACCCAACCGCTGGTCCTTAACTGTAACGGAGTGGATTCGAAGAGAAGGCAAGCATAGCAGGGGACAGCAGAAGGTTAAGTGGACGGATGGGGTTAAGAAGTTCGCAGGCATAGGGTGGGCGAAACTGGCAATGGACAGGGTTAATTGGAGAGGCATGGGAGAGGCCTTTGCTCTGCAGTGGGTACATATAGGCATGAACTAGCAAATCGCAGCCAGTTTTCATTAGTAGACAAAGTATCTCACTTACTGTAGGGGCGTGCGCGTGGCTCTTCAAAGAAAAAAAAACTGGGCCAGGTGGCCCAGTTTCCTAGGTCTTCGAACTCCTACGAGGTCTTCGGACTCCTGGGCCCAGGTCTAAGGACTCCTGGGCCAGGTGGCCCAGGAGTCCTGGTTCCCGGAGGGGGCGGAACACTGCTGCTGTGGGCCTACGGCAGGAGGTCGTTGTTGTTCTCCATGCCGAACCCCATGGCACTGTCCATATCTTCACGGACGGCTTCGTCCTACCAAGACTCTGCCCGTCTGCGCTTGCAGCCTGCACTGTCCCATCGCTCCTCGTGAGCAGACAGGCCAGACTCTCATTTGTGGCCTCGTCCACAACCGTCGAGCTGGCCCCCATTCATTTGGCTGCTGACATCTTAAGCGAGCGCCCTGGTATCATGGAGGCAGCCATCTATTCTGACTCCATGGTAGCCCTCCAGCTCCCCCGGTGGCCCTTCAAGAGCTCCCCTATCGCCCTCAGGCTTTCTTGGTGGCTTGACGCAATTTGCTCCAGGGGAACCCGCATCCGGCTGACCTGGGTGCCGGCCCATGTCGGCGTCCAGGGCAACGAGGATGCTGACTCCCTGGCCAAAGCGGCACGCTCCCCTTGAACTCCTGTTTCCAAGGACTTCTGCCCCTTGGACCTGGCCAGGAGCATAGTGCATCAGCACCTCCTTCTTGACCACCCCGAATTTAGGGTGGCTAATGGCCAACCACTACACCCACTTCCATCTGTTGGCCTGGATTGCAAGGAGCGCAGCCTCCTCCTCAGACTAAGGGTGGGCTGCGCCAACACCGGCTCCCGCCTCTTTCTCTTGGCCTCACCGCCTCCCCTGGGTGCACACTCTGCAATGACCCAGTGGAGACAGCCCAGCATCTCCTATGTGAGTGCCCTGCCTTCGTGCCCGCCAGGACCATCATGGAGGTGGGTTATCGCTCCTTCGGCCTCCCCAGCTGTTCAGTGGAACACCTTATGTTCCCCGGCGGCCACCATCCTGTCAAGGCCTTCCGGCAGCTCCTCTCCTTCCTGGAGGCCACCGGCCTCTCTAGCCGCCTCTAGGCCTGAGGGGGCAGCACATGCCAACTGGCATGATCATTGCGGCTGCGCGCCTACCCTATCTTTTAAATTTTCTCCCCCTCCCCCACCTCCTTCTATGACATGCTGGCAGTGGGAGTGGAGGCTAGCCCTCTAGTAGATAAGCTCGGGTCTTCCCACTTACCATCCTTCAATCATCCACAGAAGAAGAAGAAGAAAAAAAGTGTACAGCGGTCCATCTTGAATCGGTGTGGGCTACGGCCTCTTTTTCAGTTGTCGAAGTGCAGGTTTTATGAAGTATACATTACATTGCGCTGAATCGAAGTGCGCGATGCGCATCAGAACAAAAATTTGAGACTTGTTCCCGAATAACATTCGGTATAAAAGAGCTAAATATACTGCTAACAATTCTCTCGTAGAAGTAAAAGACTACAAGTGCCTAGGGCTTCGGATCCGCAATAACGTCTTGGACAAGACGAGTTGATGACGTCCCAGCTAACGCCGTACAGACGCTACTAGTCCTTCTATGTATTTTGAAGATCGCCTGCGCCAGTGTACGTTTCCTTGCGATTAACAACGTTATTCGCCGGAAGTTAGAATATGCCTCCATCAACTGGAATCTCTTCGTACAACAAACACTGCTAAATGAAAGAGAGTACAAGAGAAAGTGCAACGGTTTGCTTTATAATGCCTGTAGTCGTACATCTTTCACTCAGTTCCTTAATCAAATTGGTTTTCTTCTAGTCTCTCAGAGAAACCGCATCTGGCGTTCAAATTTCTTTTTTCAAATAATCAGAGGTCATTGCATTATTAAAACATTCAAAACTAAATCATATTTCTTTGGAAATAACACAAGACAACGGCACTTTTTTTCAGTAACAGCTTTAAATTAATGCACGAATAAACTAGCATTGTTCTTTTCCCAGAACAAATCAAAACTTGAAAATCTTACTAGTGATGCTGCATTACAAACATCATTAAAAATGTTTGAAACACATCTCTAATTTGCTTACATTTTTGCACTGCATCATATCTGAGTGTCGCATTTGTTTTTGTATTTTTAGGTATTGTGGACGATTTTTCGCAGATTTCCTTTTTGAAACATTTTGGAAGTGTGCTTGTTGTTTCCAGCATCTGTTTAATAGTCTTTCCGATGCCCCCTGCTAATATATAATAAAAAGATCGTAATATGAAATAGTAAATAAATAAATAAAAACAACTCCGTCGTATACCCTTTGGACCTTAGGTATGAGTCTTGCGTATGTCTGTACGTAAGCCATCTTGCGCATGTACATCGTCTCGTATTGAATCAGTCAGGCAAAACACCTGCTTCAAACAACTCTTTTATTGCGAATAATTTCAATTTTTTTTATTTAATAACTACAATTCCTCTACGAAACTTTTGCTATTTCAAGATCTTCTCACGTCCTACCTAACAGAATCTACCGTTTGCACAATTATCTCCACATAACGACATAATCGGGCGAACAAAATGTGCGCATGCTTTCTGCTGATGCCACATAACCATACAAAGCTTTCGAATTAAATAGTTTAGCTCGAATTTTCAGGAGCCACTTTTTCGAATGTAAACGTTTTGCGCAATATGGCAGCCAACGGAATGCTGACAATCATTGAAAAAGCACAGCTCCTAACTGGGCATTATATTTGGTTTGTTTGGACGAGATAGTTACGACGTTCGCTGCTGGCGGCCATTGCTTCCCTCGCAACATTGCGAATGCACAAAAAAAGCACATGATCTTATTTCCCAGTTAAACCAATCCCCGTATAGTTAGTTCACAAAACATTAGTCTCCTCTCTCAATATATCCAGCCATGGATAAAAGTATGCCCGACGTTTTTGCGCTTTGAATAAGCTTGTTTTCAGTCACACCGCTAATCAGTCAGCCGCTATACTTTCCAGTGGATTAAAAATGCATGTGCGCTTAATGGTCTGCTCATGTGAGTGAACGTATTTTCTTGACCATGAAGAAACATTTTTTTTCCTGCAGATTCTCACCCTTAAGTATTTTTCTTGAATGTGCACACATGGGTGTAAATTTCCGAATTATTAAAGGGAAATGATTACTGGAAACGTTAAGATCCAGCAAGAGAGCAGAGTGCGCCAGGGAACAATCGCAAGTTAAGGATATCGTAGTCGAAATCAAGAAGATGAAAAGGGCTTGGTCAGGGCATGTAGTGAGAAAACAATATTACCGATGGATGTCAAGGGTAATGGGATACCAAGAAAACACAAGCTTAGCCGGGGCTGGCAGAAAGTTAGGTTGGCGAATGAGATTAAGACATTTGTGGGAATAATGTGGCCAAAGTTGGCAGAGGAAAACATTAATTGGCGAAGCATGGGAGAGGCCTTTCTCCTGCAGCTGGCGCAGTAAGCCTGATGATGACGACTTCACTTCTACAGTTCTAGGTTGTATTGTTTAGGCTTTGATAGCGAGCTGCGTAATTCTCGCTTTAAGAGTAAGTCCCACTGCTGTTCAGTCAGCTGCAATACTTTCCACTGGATTAAAAATGCATGTGCACTTAAAGTATCATACATAAGAGTGAATTGATTTTCTTGAGAACAAAGAAACAATTTTTTTCCTGCAGATTCGCATCCCTTTCCCTGATATTGCGTTCCACGAAGTTCTGCTGACAGTGGTAACCACACTTGTCATGAAATTTCATTGTATAAGCCAATCGCACTTCTTTGAACATTTGTTTGTTTGAAGGTTTTTGTTTTTAAAGGCGAAAGCCATCTCTCTCTCGTAGTTGTGTTAAAAAGTTAATTGCTCATTTGACTATTCTGTTTGCGCCGTCCGGTTATATAGACTTGACGTGCATTTGTATGATTTTCTTAAGAACGTTGCCGACAGATTAAATTTCCTCACTGCGCGCTTCTCTTTAGCGTACTCTATGTAGTCTTTCCAGGTTACAAAACTTCTGATTTAGGCATTTGTTTCTGTAGGGATCTAATGGCCGTGTTACGTTGCCATTCTAGACATAAGTGTATTGAAGCGGGTGCAACGGATTTCTGTTCAATAAGCCGCAATGGCTTCTTTTTGTAATCCTAAGACGTCAACCTCACCTGTCACAACGTGGCTTCATGTTAATGGCACATTTGTGCCATGATGACTGAATGGCCGCCTGTGTCAGAAGGCAGATGCTGTTGATCATTCTTTTTTGTTTGATGTGGTGCCGTGTTTTTTTTTTGTACATTCTTTATTCAACACTCAAATAATGTTGGCATCACACCTTATACTATATTATTTTTGCCTGTAGTAGCAGGTTCTAAGTTTCCATGTCTTCTTTTTGTGCTCATGAGACTGTTTACACTGTGAAAGAGTCAGACAGACAGAGCGATTTTTCTTGACATCATGCATACACAATGTCAGGATCACGGGCAAAAAACCATATAAGATGGCTTTACGACGCCCATTTTCACTTTAAGTACAGGCTGCTGAGTTTGTGCAGGTCTGTTAACAAAACCATTTGGTATTACAAAGATTAACGCACATAATAAAGATAACACTTACAAGCAGAGGTTATGACTCAAATTAACAGAGTAATATGAAATAGGAATAGGAAACATAACAGAGATCACCAAAAATCATAAAAAATTAACCAGTGTAAAAAGCAACCAAAGTACAAGTTTTTCCGCATACATATATAAATACTGAAAACTTACAGATCAGATTAAAATCGAGTAGAGTTGAGCAATTAAGGAAGTATTTATCTTAGTGACTGGCTGCCGTAGTTAGTTCGTGTTTTCGGAGCATACCATGTTTTATTACTTATTGTGCCGTAAACGTTAGTATTTCTTGTGAGGTTAGATATCTCTTGAATTAAAATGTTGCCCTGTTTTTGGTTGCTATGCATCGCTTAAATAGTAAATCATTGTAAATGGAGTTCAAAGGTGAATATGCGAAGTTTCCTGAAAAGGGCTTCTGTGTGAGCTAGGCGCGGCGCGTTATCACTTGAACGAACAGCCGTCTTTTGCAATAGCAAACATCTTATTGATATTAGTTGCAGTGGTACTACTCCCAACCAGGTGGCGATAAGTAATATGCGATAAAAATGATGCACTATATGTATATTATCACCTCAATGGGTTGTGTCAAAGCGAAGCGCAGTCTCATTAGTGTGTTTTGCAAATGATCAGTTGCATGATTTGACCGCCGTGGCCGGTATTGAACGCGCATCTTTCAGGCCAGCAGCCGAGTGCCGTAACGACTGAGCCACCGCGGCTGTCTATTTTAAGTGGAGATCAGTGGCAGTACTGGCGAGGCTTTCTCTTCACGGGTCGTTGTAAGAGTCCGACCCAAGGTGATCTACTTCAAAACGACCCGTCTTGTTATGCCGTCCACATTAGGCTTCGGGACGCCGCAGCCTTTGAAGAAAACGAAAAACAGGGTAAATTCATTCCTAATTCTTTCTGCTCTTAGTGAAATCAGGTAAAGCAAAAGCCTTTTGCGGTATTTATAGGATTAAGCGGTATGAACTCGCTATGAAGAGGGCGAACTTGACGCCGCTACTTGTCAACGCTAATATCCTAGCGTACCTATTAGCCAGGCACGCTAAACTTAAATTTTAATTTAGGCTTCCTTAACGTACCCAGAACTCGGTCTCGGTTAAACTTTAGCGCATACGCTGTGTGCATAGCGCTATATATAGCATGCACAAGTCATTTGCGTATGTCTGAGTACGCTCCATAAAGACGGCCTAATATAGAGTTTCAAAAAGATCGGTAGTTTCGAGCACGCACCACCGGTTATGCAATAGCATTGCAGCTCAGACATACTGCATGAGACTTTATTGTTTGCTGCCAACTTTTGAAACATGACGTGATGAGCGCCGAGATTTCGTGCTTACAAATAATGGTATTTGGCTGCATTTTGCGGTTTTTGCGCTGCGCAGAATCGCGGAACCCATCTGATCATCGGCACTTGGTCTGCACTGCCACCTTCTGAAGAGCAAAAGCACGAAGCGCTCGGACAAAGCAAAAAAAAAAAATTATTGTGCCGCATCGGCGGAACTTCATCAAGTAATGTGAAGGAGTAGAGCGTATCAAGCGCCTTCTTGGCGGCTTTACCATAAAAAAATTATAAATGTGAACCCGAAGCAGCCATGATGTCCTGGATGAGCAGCACCTATTGCACTCACGCGACATGCGCACGGCTGTTTCTGGTTGTGGTCCGAAAAGAAAATGCAAGAAAACCTCCTCTTTATTCGCTCCTCTAGCGACTGCGTTATTGTAAGCTTCAGCCAAAAAAAAAGGCTGTCAAATCGAACACCAAATAAAATGCACTGGGCTTCAGTTCATGCATATATAACAGCACTGCTCAGAATTTAAAGTGCTCAGTACTACACCTTTTCTTTAGTTTAAAACACACCTCACGCTGTGTTCACAATCGAAAGATTATTGACAACACTTGCTCTTGGGCGCAAGAAACAAGGAGGCTGTCGTCCTGCTATCATCCTTGTTTTTTTTATTCTTTTCATTCTTGTCGTGTTTACTGCAAGCGTAATGAAGAGAGCCTTAATGTTTGTGACGCTGGCAGATGTTTGAGAGAACCAGCATACTCAGCTTTCTCAAGGTATTGCAAGATCAAGATGATGACAGAGACTTAAATATACCCAAGTGGTTTTTTACAGAGATTAAAAGGAGCTTAACGAATACGTTGTCGACTCCAGCTTGAAATCCCGGAATCCTACTTGAATCTGAGCGCAACTGAGCGTGCAGAAGAAGACGACGCACCCAATGCCTATGCACTCAGACCATGCTTATGCACACGTGAGTTCTTCGAGTACATGGTAACCAGCGAAAACTAACACGTCTAACATAACGTTATGTACTGTCATTACCCAAAACTAACCACGCTGCATGATCTGCTTCTTAACCGTACAGTGGATCTTTTACGACTCCTGTAAGGACAAAAAAGTTTTGAAATGTTAGAACAGCGGTTCACCTTAGCTTAGAGAGAATTAGACATGAGCCGTGGCATAAGTGCTCCTCTGTATTACTTAGAACAAAACAGCGCCGCCTGGTTACTTTTGACAAACACTGCAGACCGACTGAGAGAAATACAGAAGCAATAAGTTGAGCAGGTTTTCATAGAATGCAACAAGGCTTAGGACCAGAGCAAAGCATGAGCTGGCATTGACATTTGGGTCACACATGCCACCACGAACCATTTAGGGCAAGAAAAGGATGCAAATCAAGTCGTTTAATGAGTCTTTACGGTAGAAAACTGCGCCGGTTTGCTGTCGCAGAAAGCAAACTCCTCTAAAGTAGTGTGTGATGTGCCAAGCCTTTATTGCGAAGAAACATGATTGGCTGGAAATACTGTTGCAGTCGGGCAACCTGCCCGAAAGAGACCTTGAAGATTCGTGTACAGGGTGATTTTTTAACGTTTCCACATTTTTATATTAATAACTGTGACAGATACTTCGGTGCGGACAACTGAGCTGCATTTTGCAGCCAGACGGACATTAGATGCCTCATCATCATAATGAGCCTGACTACACCCAATGCAGGCCAAAAGCCTCTCCAATATGTCTCCAATTAACCCTGTCTTTTGCCAGTTGCGGCCACCGTGTCGCCGCAAACTTCTTTATCTCATCCGCCCACTTAACTTTCTGCTTCTCCTGCTACGCTTGCCTTCTCTTGGTGGAATCCTCTCCGATACCTTAAACCACCAGCGGTTATCTTGCCTTCGCATTACATGCCCTGCCAAAGGCCATTTCTGCCTCTTGATTTCGACTAGGGTGTACTTCATATAGATCAATAATTAGACTGCTATTAACGCAATCAACTTTGAATTTTCAATTTAGGAGGCAAAGTTGTATTGCTAAAATGGTGCACGTCCAATGTGTCTCCAATTAACCCTGTCTCTTTCCAGTTGCGGCCACCGTGTCGCCGCAAACTTCTTTATCTCATCCGCCCACTTAACTTTCTGCTCCTCCTGCTACGCTTGCCTTGTCTTGGTGGAATCCTCTCCGTTACCTTTAACGACCAGCGGTTATCCTGCCTTCGCATTACATGCCCTGCCAAAGCCCATTTCTGCCTCTTGATTGCGACTAGGGTGTACTTCATATAGATCAATAATTAGACTGCTATTAACGCAATCAAGTTTGTATTTTCAATTTAGGGGGCAAAGTTGTATTGCTAAAATGGTGGACGTCTACATCGAAGATTAGTCTTGCTTTTATTTTTTTTAATCGGCAATGCGGTTCAAAAAATCGAATGTCAAAAATGCGCTCTTGAAAGCTAGTTTAGGTGGCTTTCCCTAATTTCATATTTACAAACTTGCGCAGCTGCGTGTAATAGAGTGACCCAAAATAGTTCTACTTCTTCTACATCGTAAAATACACCAACTGCGCCTTTATATGATGCATAAGAAGTGCGAAGGACAACGTTTTATAAATAAGCAGTACAGGAAAGCGAACTCAAGATGCTCTGAAATGCGTATTTATGATGTTCAATATTTTGGAACACTTTCTCTATTAAGATAGTTTGAAAACAGGGCTGACCTTCGTTGTTCACGGCCATAAATTTCTCAATATAATCTTGCTTCCTAAAATCAAAATAAAAAAAATTATTAGTTATTTTCAGTTAATCAGTCGTCCAGTTATTGATCCATACGAGGTAGATATTGTCTGCCAAGGCTTACAATAGGGCTCAACAGACCGCACCAACGTATCTCTGACAGTTTTTGAAAACAAAATGTGAAGGTTGAAAAAATTTTCCGCCAAGAGTGCCTCACTGTACGACTTAAGAGCGTTATCTATGGGAGCTTCAAGTGCTTAAATCGGTGTGCTCAGCAAACGTGGAGGAGACCAAATCCATACATCCGCGGACTTTCCTTTCCGGAAACATCCTTTCTAAGACACAAGCCGCGCCTTCTACCTCATGGATTTTGCACTAGTATTGCTGTTTACAGCCACCTTCGCTTTATCCGAAAATTTTCTTGTATCATAACACGACATATCGTCATAACACGGTGAATCGTTTGACACCATCTTGAACCCTCTGCGACAGACGGTTCAGCCATAATCGCCGTCTGAAGGCCCCCGGAACGCACGGTATGGGGGCGGAAAGGTTGTCGTTGCTAATACCGCACATAATTGGGCTTAATCTTAATTATAAAATTTATGCTCTGGAACATGCAAATTCATTTGACACCATTCCGACCATTCGGCGTCAAAGAAGTGGCCCCCAAATTTCATGTAATGGTGGCCGCGGGTGGGGAGGTGCCACTTCAATGGACGCTATATTGACACATATATACACCGGCTCGAAAGTATAATCAATTGAAGCGCTACACGCCCACTTTGTGCTATGCGATATAGTGTGGTCACGTGGTTACTGTTTTTGGTCACTTTAGAATTAATTGCACCAAACGTCAGCAGAAAGAGCTACCGCTCTTAAAATCACACTGTATAATAAAGTCCTTTCGTGTCTACTATCTCGACGCAATAATTTTTCGATACGTAAATTGTTATTGGTTCTGTACTCTATCAGAACAGAAGAAGGACACCTGCGTGTGCTTTATTAAAGAGCACTGTATGTCATTGCGAAGGAATTTTTAAGCTAATGCCAGTAGTTGCAATTTAATGACGTATTTCGTTTTCGAGAGCAGCCTACGAGAACTTTCAGGAAATTAGATGATCTCCAAGTCTCCACTGCTATTCACGGTTCTTCATGACAGCCACATGTCCTCAGCTGGTGCTGAGGATTACATGCCTTGAGAGTAAGTGCCGGGTGAAAGATCAGAAGCTAAACATTAGTGTATATATTTATTCCTGTCAACATTGAGTAAAACTTACAAAGCATTTTGCGCTTCGCTGGCCGCTCCATTCAGGATATATAGTGAGAGATCATAACATTTAGGCTAATGTTATTATTGCGAGCGTCGCCAGCGAATAGGAACAACGTTTAGCCACAAAAAAGACATCAAAATAAATATCTTAACATGCCATAAGATGGATAGACAAAGCCTTAAGATGGAGCAAAATTTCTTTCTTCTACAAGCCAGTAAAAACTCCTGGTAGTTCACAGCAAACAGCATTGATGCTTCTCCATGAGCAGCAATCTGTATGCGTTTTTTTATCCGATATAGACACCTCAGGAAACTGCAGATTTTGTTGCGGGCTGAAATATAGATTCAGCTGCACTTCAATAGGAACCATTATCTTTATATTCGCCTCCAATTTTGTATTCAGGGCAAGCCCATGTTTTAAATTACCCATACTTTTGACAGGAGCCTCTAAAAATTGGTCAGTTCGCTGCACCTGGTCGCAACGCCAATAACCTGGAACAAGACTGGCGACAGCTGTATTTTCATCAACAATGCCGACAAACATGTATAACCATGAATGCCTTACCGAGCATATCCAGGATCAGTATCCGCTGTTGCAGAATAAGGTGGAACAAGCACCTTTCAGCACTCGCAAAAATATGTAGTAGCGGTGAAACTGTGTCCTGTCTGGGTTTGACCAAAGGGGCATAGTTTTGAAAAAAAAAGGCGCCATATCGGCGATCTCCGCCATCCCACGAAACAGAGCATTTTTTGTCTTTTTTGTTGTTTTTCGCTCAGGAAATGTCACATACCTGGGCCGGGGGTTTAGTGCATACTGCAAAGTATTCTTCGGGCATTTCTTCATCCTCATTGTATTTCGTGTTGCGTTTTACTTGTGAAGTAACTTGCCGTGCAGTGGTGTCGCAAGGTTTTCGTTGAGAGTGTTTGGAACGAAATCACTCACAGTTAACGTCAGAATCTTCGGTATTCACTCCATATCTCGTACGTGAAAGGGGAGCACAACCCTTCTCCACCAGGCAACGGCATATATTTGTGCAGGTTGAGAAAAACGTGCTTTTTAAGTTTTTGCTGTCATTGTGCAGTAGAGCGATCAATGCAGCGTTTCTTTTTACAGTGCAACCGTGTCAGTCTAGCTCTCCCGCTTTAGTGCAAGCGACGCACGTCCACCGGGAGAGCGCACTTGCCTTGCGCTAGTCGTTGTTATCGGGAGCGACGGCAGTTCCAAAAATCTCGCCGAACACCCCTAAGCACCAAACTTGTCTACTCATCCTTGCTGGCAGCTTCAAAATCGACGATATGAAGTACAATTTGACATCGACGTCTCTTCATGGGACTTCACCCTCGAAACCAGCCTAACCCCGTCGACACCACAACGATGCTCTTGCATCGATCTGGATCTGAAAAAACAAATTCCGCACAAACGTTTCTACTTTCTGCAACTGTCACTCCATGCTTTTTTGCTCATAGAAGCAAAAATTATCACGACAATTTGGAATTGCCGGTACTCTGTTGAATTCCTACGGCCGTCAAAAGTTAATGGCGCGAGAATTTCATTAGTCAAATTCTGTAGCGAGTGGAAACAGCAGGTCATTAGTATGAACATCACCGCACACCATGTCATGATACTTTATAGTTTCCTCTGAATAACATATTAAAATCCCCATTGCGTTATGTGCTATTAGCTAGCCTCTGGCAGTCAACTGTTGGCTTTAGTCGGTGTTGTTCAGGACATCTTGGATTATGGTTTATGGGAGTTTAACGTCCTTCCCCGCCGCGGTGGCTCAGTGGTTACGGCGGTCGAGTACTGATCCGGAGTTCCCGTGTTCGAACCCGACCGCGGCGGCTGCGTTTTTATGGAGGAAAACGCTAAGGCGCCCGTGTGCTGTGCGATGTCAGTGCACGTTAAAAATCCCCAGGTAGTCGAAATTATTCCGGAGCCCTCCAGTACGGCACCTCTTTCTTCCTTTCTTCTTTCACCCTCTCCTTTATTCCTTCCTTTACGGCGCGGTTCAGGTGTCCAACGTTGTATGAGACAGATACTGCGCCATTTCCTTTCCTCAAGAACCAATTAATATTATTATTTATTAACGTCCAAAAGCGACTCAGGCTATGAGAGACGCCGTAGTGAAGGCCTCCGGGAATTTTGACCACCTGGGTTTCTTAACGTGCACTGACATCGCACAGTACACGGGCCTCTAGAATTTCGCCTCCATCGAAATTCTCCCGCCGTGTCCGGGATCGACCCCGCGTCTTTTCGGCCAGCAGCCGAGCGCCATAACCACACAGCCACCGCGGCGGCTGTTCAGGACTGCTGGTCATGTTAAGCACGCCGTGTGGGTATGCACACATGCGTGCATTTTTAAGACCAGAAAGTAGACATAATTGGCATGAAAAGAAAAGGAAAAGAAACACTTCCAACCAAACCTTGCAATAAAGCAATAAAACACATTCTCGTCCCTTAACAGTTGACTATAAACACATTGTTGGCGCTAGATGCCGCCTCACATATATTGCCGTCAGCTGGAGTCCCTATGAGCGGCGACGGCCAGCGAGCAACACGTCCGCTCTGCCACTCAGCCTTCAACATTCTCAACGGCACGTGCCTGGCACCTCTTCCTTTTTCAAAGCGCCAGTCCATGTGGTGGCGCTACAGAGCCCAGACAACAGGTCGACAAAAAAATGAGCAAAGGAAAAAAACGCAAAATAACAATGAAATTATACACTAGAAACAAAAATCTGTGGACATATTTATACAGGTGAAGTCCGTAGCCATGTTGTAGTTCGTTCAGCAAGCAGGGTCGCATATAAGAGGCTCTTGTGGAGGTTGCGGCTGGATATAAAGCGTCGGCCGGGGTGGCAGGATGACTGTGGAGCAAGCCGAGGAGGCATGAGTCGTCGCTATGCTGCAGTCGAAGTACGGAGATGAACTGTCGGGATGTTGCACGAGCACCAAAGATGTAAACTGCTTGGGCAAGCTGTGTCGACGGAGGGTGTACGATTGGACAAATCTGGGTGGCATAGGGCGGTGGTTAGTGACCGAAGGAGGCCACGAACGGTGCAGAGTAGGTGTAGTAATGATACGCTGGTGTCGCCTGCCCATGTGACGTTGAGGAAGCATAGTCTTACGGAGTCTTCGTGACCTGCGCTGAAGGAATGCGAATACCATAGCGACATGCTCGTGGCGTGGAGGGAACGACGTGGTGAGCGGCGGGCAATGCTGTGAGCGGAGTGGATTGCGCAAGTGCGCTGAGAGGAATGGGCAGCGGTGCAGGCAGTGTACCAGGGTCTTGACGTATGGATGCAAATGTACGAGGGGCTGGCAGTGGCAGTGTGCAAGCAGGAGGTGGCCGCGTGTCCGGTTCTTGTTGTGGGGGAAGACGGAACACTAAGGTGACGTGAGTCTCCACCGCCTGTATACACGGACCAGGGAGGTTAAGTTGCAGGACTCGTCGAGGTCTGGCGAAGGGGAGGCACTGAACTCGACCGACGCGGCCTCGCTGTGCAAGGTAATCGCATTAGGTGTGGAGCGCGCTTGCGGCAACGAGTCCAAGAAGTGGCTTGAGTCTAGTGCTGTGGACTCACATAACTCGCATGCCAGCGCACGAACAACGGTAGGGCTTGCGGAGGGCGTCGGGGCTTTAAGCTAGTGCACACGAGGGAAGGACAGTGCAGGCTGCGCTCCCGGGGTTGTTCAACAGTCGGAAGGTGATGAACGAGTGAGAGGAATGCCGTAGAAGGCAATTACAGCCGCCTTCAGGTCATCGTATAAAGTTGGGCCGCGTTCCGGCAAGATGAGCTGCTCGAAGAGGCCTTCGAGGAAGCGCATCTTTGCCAGAAAGTAGCGTTGATCTGACTGGACACAGGATGGACATAGAAGTGCGATTCTAGAAGAATAAACCATAGGGATGGATTTTTCTCGTTTCTCTTTATGTCGGAAAGCTCAGGGAAGCCACGCCGTGTGGGCAGCGGCTGAATGCACTCGTCTTGGTCGTAAGACGCCAGCGGAGGCGAGTCCATGACGCGGCAAGTTGAAGACATATGGCTGGGCCGGATGAGCCTGGCAGCTGGATGGTGCACAGGAGCAGTGCCGCGCCGGGAGCGAGCAGATAGCGAGGAACCCAGGCGTGCGGAGCGCAGCGGGTGCAATGGCACGACTGCGGGTTGCTTGCATCCGAGAAGTCCGATGTCACCACAATGTGGGCGCTAGATGCGGCCCCATATTTATTGCCGACAGCTGGAGTCCCTATGAACGGCGACGGCCAGCGAGCAACACATCCGCTCTCCCGCTCAGCCTTTAACGTTTTCAACAGCGCATGCCTAGCACCTCTCCCTTTTCCAAAGTGCCATTCCGTGTAGTGGCGCTACAACATTATCACGAAGAGAGAAACCATCACCAATATTAATATATATTGCCTCCATATTCAGTGGACCTTATAGTGAATCACGTAAAGCTTAACGTCCACTGTACCACTGAGCTATATCCGCTCGTAATTTTCTTGTTTCTTGTTCCGGTCTTCTTTCTGTTTTTATTCTGTACTTGTTGAGCAAAGTGTTATACTTAATGAGAGGATACAAACAATTGTCTAGATTCATTAGCCAAGCTCAAAAATAAATGTAAAAAATGCGATTCGACAGTTAAAATCATGGTTAAAATGGTAGCGCCAGCGATGTATGCAAAATGCTCCACCAAAAGCCTTAACTGACTGCGTAACCACCATGCCACATCGAGGGCGTAGACTTCGAGGTGATGTCGACCGGCGCGCATATAATACCGTATCGTTCTTTGTGTGCAGTCTTTTGATTTTTAAATTTAGAGTACCGGCAGCCGGTTTTTTGACAAAAGGAAGTGTGGACAGGGGACAAGGTGAATGTTCTAACAAGCATGTGCGTGTTACACATAGAGCTGCGGCGAAAATTTAACGGAAGAAATTGTATACGATAAAATACACCAGTAGCGCAGCCTGTGCAAAGTACGACCAACTCCTTTGCATTTGCCAAATGAGATATGGGATCCCCTAGCCAAGATTCACACCACAAAAAGTAAGACCATGCACCACACAATAACAATCAGGGGAGTAAAGTAAGCAAAATTGTTTGGACATGTGCCGAGTTTCTGACCCTTAAAAGCAGCCCATTCCATTCGATGTGGGTTCCTTGCAACCAAAAAACATGTCGGCATGCATTGGTTCTGCAATGTGGCATTAAAAGTGTACTGCTGTGGTTTCCTTGAGTGGGTTGCAGGGTATTATACTAAATATAGGCATTATAATCTGGTCGGATATTGATTTTAATGATATTGTTAAGATATGCAGTCCCGATACAAAGAGGGTGTTATATTGGCACTGTACTGTCGGCGACGACGACACGTGGCCGCTATATCCCGCGTGGGTATGCACTTTGTGTACCGAGGTAAACAACAACAACGCGAGCTACATCTTTACTATGAGTTCAACATCGTCCCGTTCGCCCAGAATTCCTTACTACCTAGCCAGGTACACTCCCTTCAATCTCTTCTTTGGCCACGGCCCTCGGCTGCCTTTCGACAGATTACTGCCTGATCACGCTTCTGCCAGTAGTTACACTTGTGACGCCATTTCCCGTTTTGACACCGCCCTCCAAAATGGTCTAGATCGGCTCGGCGCTTCTCAGACCACTCAAAAACGTCGTTACTACCTTCAGAACAGTGACACCAACTATCCTCCTGGCTCCCTAGTCCTCCTCTGGCTCCCGGCGTGCCGTGGGGGCTTCTGTGAGCAACTATCGCTTGGTTACGTAGATTCGTCCCGTGTATTCAGGAAACTGAGCAACGTGACCTACGCAGTCATGCCTCAGCACCCAAGTCTCCTACTGCAGCGCCATCCTCACAGGTCGTGCACATCGGACGTCTTAAGCCTTACCATTCGAGCGCCCTAGCTTAGGACGCACAGGAACTGTGCTTCTCCTGCGGGGCGGAGGTAGGGTAGTGTTACGGTAGGGAGTTTGCGACACGCAGAGGGCATTGCACTGTCGCGGTGGTTTCATCGTCGTCGACTACTATGACGTGGCAGCTAGGGCTGGGGTGATCTGGTTTTTCTGTGCTCCCCGACTAGGGACTGTCAGACTTGCTGTTCAATTGATTTCAGCATTATTATTATGCAGCATTTATAGGCGGTGCGCCTTGCGATGATGCTCAAGCTATAGAAACCCCGAACGCATAAAAAAAATTGGCAGTGGCTTAGCTCGGCTATGCCATGATATACGCAGCGAAAGCTAAGGCATAGCTTGCTTAGCCTTGGTTAACCTTGATTGCAAGCCCAGGTTAGTCTGGTTGTCTGGCTATTTGTGTCCCGTAGTTCATCACGTGGTTGGACACGTGACCAGTCACTTGTCCAGTCACGTGGTGCGGTGCGACCACGGTGCGAATGCGAGCACGACGAAACTTCGAGTTCGTGGCCAATGTAGCTTTCGCTACAAAACCGGTAACGGAGACAATTGTCTCCTGTAAACATGGTAGATAAATCAGAGCTCTTCGTTGAACTCTATCAGTATAGCGGGTCTCTGTTTTAATATGGAGGTCTTACACTACATCTTCCTACTCTAGTCTTGGACGCGCGAAGGATGTGTAAGGCGCAGGTTTTGTCTTCGAGGTGCAGTGTTGTAATCAATGCCTTAGTTATTAGTCTTTGAGTTGGGCCTCAGACTACTTTCTTTATGTGAGTGCTCCAAGTTAGGTTTGGTTCGAACGTATGTCCTAGGTATTTCTTTTAGTACAGTTTTCTTGCCCGTTACATCCCTTGGGAGTGAGTTCTGGGACGTATTCAAGCTAGTGCCTCGCGTTCTACGCCAGTTAGCGATTGCCGTAAGATAATTGTTGAACGACTGTTGAAAGCCGCTGTTATAGTGATATAAACAAAGCAATGGTGTGCAAAAAAGGAGATTGAAATGGCAGATAATTTAATGGTGTCTTTAATGGGTATATTATCTGCGCCTAACTGTTGCGCAAGATACGCAGCGCATTTCCGAGCGCGTGCTTCTCACTTCAGTGCTTTGTACCAAGCACGCTTTTCTGCACGGTGCTGTCGTGTGGCGTCAGTTGGTGGGGGTACTCAAATCGTGATACTTGATTGACACGCGTCTGAGCGCTTTACGAAGGCTCCCTTGTGCTCGGTACAAGATACATTTCTTGATGCTGCCCTCATGTTTACGTCCACAGCCCCGTCTTGCTATCAGGTTTGATAATTCACCCATGCCACTTCTTTTGGGACAACTGATCTGCCATGCTCGTGCCTTTTCTCACACGTGCGCGATGGCTGTCGGGCACATGTACAATTCCAGGGTAGTGTCGTGGGGCTCTGCATTTTAATCCGCCTCTCGTGTGCAGTGCTCGTGCCTTCTCTTTAGCAAAAGTTTCCTACTGATCCGTGCAATTCGCGTCCTTCGCCGAATATAGTTCAGTCTACTTCACACAGCAGCTAAACATTATCGCTATCAGTGCGCTCCCACACTCAAGTGCCCCAACTGTGCACACTCATACGCGGATATAAAACAAGCCTGACATAATGTTACACGGCCTTCGAATCACCCGCCCATCTTTTCGCCCCCGCCCCCACTGCGGCCCATCTGGCTTGCAACCCGACACCTGAACCTTCAACATGCACTCACAACTTCAACCCAGGTTCTTCTAAACGCCTGGCCTGTGGCATGAATAAAGCTCTCATACTTTCCAACCCCTCAACTGGCCCCCTTCTTCTGGTTCCCACGTTATTGTGGTCACATGACCAGAAACATAGACGCAGTCGACGGCGCAGTGTCCGGGCCCATGTTACAATCTGCCTTAGCTGTAAATTACATGTAGGACTCGCGACTGCTTGCGCATTATCTCAAGCTTAAGGCGAAGAACTTTGGTTACATGTTTGGTGTATCAACTTTTGTTTATGGGGTTTAACATTGTGTTGATATAATTTCAACCTGTTATTGATCGCTTCCCCGTAAAAGCTTCGTTCGTTCAAAAATACCGCATGTTGTGGATTACGCATGAAATTAAATTGATTACATAGAACATGACGATGATGAAACCAGTTGAAACGATCATTTTCCAGTGATTCGGAAGTAAAATCGCTGTGCAATGACTGCTGCTTGTCATGTAGGAATTCAATTATTCTCTTGCAATCGGGGGTAAAAGAAGAGAAAAAAGGGAAACTGGCGTTGCGTCGTTAAGACGGTATAGTTTTTGTACGTCTGTTTTCACTGATAAATCTGCTAATTCTGAAGAAATAAATATGAATAAATGAATTTTAATACGTAAGAGGCATCATGCAGGAGCCGAGAGTGGATATTTCCAGTGAAACTTGGATCCACGCTGTCACAAAGACAGGCCACCCAGAAAAAAGAAGACAGGGAAGGAAATCGAAACTAAACACGGATAAGAAAGCATGCTGCGCTACGCTGGGCAATTATGCCTCAAAGCTTTCCGTAGTAACGAGGTTTAGGCCGGGTCCAATTACTGTCCCCGCAGGCAGATGAATTCGCCCATGGCTGCTGACACTGCATCCGGGCGCATCCTGCAAAATTAGTGTGTTTGGTGCATAACTGAATCTGAAGGCATTGTGTATGTTGTAGCCAGCTGTGACCTATATTAATGTTTACTGTATGAGCCCCCGACAACGGCTGCTGTGCGTGAGAATGCTGAATTTGTCTTGTAAATATTGCGCACGATATTGTGCCGTCAGCCACATTCCGCTCATATATTGATACCTGATGGTCTTCGATATGTACGGTTCCATTCCGGTATATCAAAGATGGGATATATTGCATTAATTCGTGTGCCATTTCACGTTCATGAGCATGTGTGCCGTCCTATTGAGTAATTGCGTCGCTCATGCGATCCATACTCCTCGGATGTGCCTTTTCATGACCACTTGCAGATTGCGTTTCGCTAGGTTGTGACTGGGATATTATGTGTAGCGCTCAACAGGCCTATATTCAAGACTACATGGCGGTTTTTTGCTTTGGTAGGTCGTGTACACTTTTGAAATTGAATATTTTAAATAATTAAACATGCAATTTGCACTGAACACGTGAACTTTGTCCAAAAACAAATGTTGCTCAGTAGGCAATGGGGTACCGTGTGCCCCTTTGCAGAATAGATTGTTTGGTTGTTAATTCCTTGAGACATAGTAGCTTTTCTTGCTCACTTAAAAAAGGTCATATTTTAATTTTCAGGAACTGGGGATGTTGACAATTAGAGGCGCCTTCCAACTTAGTTGTCCATTCACTCATTTACTCACTCGTTCATAGCGATCCTCTGACTAGACTACCCTCGCGGGTTTTTCTCCTGCTGTTTAATCCACACTGATGAAATAAAGCTCATATGCTGAACTCTCAAGTTTAAAAGCTAGCCTGTAATGGCTCGTCAATAAAGTAACTTTGCACCTCAATCTGTAGTTAGATGGTGTTAAAAGACATATAATCGGCGCTATTCCTACTTTGTTTAGCAGAGGTAAAATCAATCATGACAGCGGTGTCTTTAGAGACAGAAAAAGCCGCACCGGATATTTTACACATATCGCACGTGCGTTCCTTATCTTGCGAGCAAGTACTCTGCGCACGTCGACAGAGAGCTGACGTCCTAGACGCACACTGAGGCACGCAGCCTGCGGCGACACAGTATAAAACATTACTGAGGACACCTTAGACTACTTACGTGATTTTAATGTGAAAGCATTGTTTTTTATTTTGTATTTTCTGATTTATTTTCTTATTTTTGCCCTTCCTTAGCAACGTCACACCTACTCATTAGCGTACAGTCGAAAGCGAACGCATTTCACCTTTGTTCGCCAAGAAGCAAAGCGACTTTTCGTGGTTTATGGGTTACGTGCTCGCCTCGCAATCCAGGAGTGCTGGCTTCGATTCCCCGCACCTTCAGAAGAAATGCATTTTTTGTTTGCTAGCTCACTTGTGTTTTGGAACGCCACTTTTTCTGGACAGCGGGTTTCGTTGCTGATAAGCCATTTAATGCTTTCCCATTAAATAAGGACCATTATTGCATCTGTATTATGACGTGACCGACACACACGCGCTTCTTAATGTCCGCCTTAAAAAAGCTTCGTAGAGTATTGCAGTGAACGTGTCGGAAAGCTCTCGTCCATAACAAAGGTTTCGCATGCACATGTGACATTTTATCGCTTTTTTGCAGACACTTGTTAGTTGAAGAAAAAGGCAGAAAACAAGAAAGTAATAGAAACAAAGAAGGCATGGCGCAATTTTCCCGCCTTCCTAATCGCGCCACTGGGCCGAGGCACAGAAGAAAAGTGAGAAACCTGCATGACGCTCAAAAGCCATCGGCGGAATGCCGAAATAAAAGGTACTATAATCTCCCTGCACAAGGTTTCGTCGAGCACACACTTTTCCCTCCGAGAGAGTGTGACAACGCAGACAGCGAATGGCGACGTAGCGAATGTCCTTGCGTGAATTTTCATTGCTAAAGTGCCCTGGCGCATTTGTATCTTCAGCGGCACACACAGCCTGCACATACAGATGCCGGCATTTCCCGCCGTTTGGATATAGTAAATATAGTGGTTTTTTTGATACGCAATTGAGACTACAAGGAAATATCACACACGAATTGCGCAAGCACAGATATTTGCCCGCATTTGACAATTCTCTCAACAGAAAGAGAAAAAGAAACCATGAAAAAAGTGGTACCAATAGTAGGATTGACATCAGTGAGGGCACAAATGAACTTCTTCGACACCTGCGCACATGTGTTTCTTCATATCCGTCAAATTTATTTGTGCCATTGCCATCGAAACCGGCCAGAAATACTCCATGCCGTAGGCACAGGCAAAATATAGGCACCGGAAAAAGAGGTTGTGGTCCACACCTTTTTTTTTGTCAGCCCATAAAACGCATGGTCTTCTCTAAGCACAAAGGTCATCAGCTCAAAAATACAACTGAAGAGGAAAAAAAGTTGAAAAAAGGTAAAATTCAAAGTAGTGACGTGCTGGTTGACTGTGTTTCTACCATTCCGATTTTATAAAATGGGTAAATGCGCAAAAAAACTTCAGGGGCTGCATTGCCTGCAAGCTTTTCAGAACCTTATGTATTTTGGCGCGAGGTAAACAAAAATGGTTAGGTCAATGCGCTGAGGGTAACTGCGATTTGGAAATGCTAAAAAGTGATATGAATATTGCTTGTGGTGGGTTATGCGCCCCTGAATAAATAAAGAAACTAACTTTAACAGTTTGGCGCTCTTTGGCCCTAGGTGCCCTCAGGCCATAAAAGCCTAGCATCATCATCGTCAACTTTAATAGTAAAAAAGCGAACAATTCAGCATTTGTAAACCAGCCCACTAGATCTCACGTCTTTGTTGTATTCTCATGTGTTGCGCCACTAACATCGCTATTGCGAAAACAAAAAGCTTTTCGAGCCCAAAGAGCCTCTTTTCTGAAATTGCAGAACATTTCAGGTGAACACTGAGTATAATCAAAACTTGATAAGAGCGCAGAGCTGAGGAGCACTGGCCGAGCTTATACCACCTTCAATTAATTTATTTGCAAATCTTTCTTACTCGCGAAAGCAGAATCGTCTTGGACGTCTGTGGCAAATTGCAAAAGAAAAATTCAGCGCGAGCTCTATCCTTGCAAAGCGGCGAGAAGGCAAACAAAAAGTAATATATGGATGCGAAGACGATGCTACACACTCGATTTCGAGCATTCGATTTCGAGCAAGGCGGAGGCTACTTTCGTGGCTATATAATTTAATCGGCCTCACCGCCTCAATATCATCTGTGGAAATCAGAGGCCGCGGTCGATGGCCGAACGTGGAGCTGGCTTCGAACAAGCATGGCGCCCTCTCACCGTACTCTTCGGGAGCTCCGGGATTGTTGTAGTCTTTGTGCATTTTTTTGGTGGAAGATGGCTTGGCAAAATCATACGGTCTTTGCTAACAATCCCCGTCACCGGCTGTTTGCAGAAAAATAAAAAACGTTCCGCTTCCTCTATCCGTGGTTACCAGTGTGCTCAAAACGAGAGATCAAACTGAACCCAGGGCAATGCTCCTCTTTTCAGAGAAAGGCTCGAGTTGGCATTTTTCAACACGCATTTTTATCGCTCGGTGAAGGAATTCTGGTAATTCTCTTTCCTAATTAAATTGCGGCGTCGGTTAGAATCGGCGAGCTGAGACATAAAAGTGCGTTGCAGAGAAAACTCTATGCACTTACACGAAAGAACGAAAACCATCGGAGGCGCAAATGCGTCGAAGAGAGAAATAAACGATTATCCTCAGTAACATTCCGGCGTAAGTAAGCATTACATACCCTGGATTTAGACAAGTTTCCGTGGATTGGCATAAATTGTGCTCACGAAATGAAAGTGGTTTGTCTTAGTAAGAATTTCAAAGTCATTTATCACGCATAAAAAACAGTCAACATGAGCGCAAGTTGTGCAGCTTCATCGAAATTGAATGCAAAATGTTTGTTCAGGCCGAGTGACCCGGGAAGAAACGACTACAGGCAGCGAAAATTTTGGGTCTCAAATTACACGATTGCATGAAGAATGTCGCTTCTGTGTGGTGTTGGTTAAGAGTTCTAGCCAAGGTACGTTCGTACCATAGCTTTCACTGGACAAACGTCTTTAACACATCTAAAACAATCGCTGTGAATCGCCGTTTGCAAGATAATTAAACCCGAATTGCACAAGTTTTCGAAGTTAATCAAAAATCTTGCGCAGTAAATGTAACACGAGCCTCCAGAGCAAAGCGCTTCGTACCTCGCCTAGCACCATACGTATTTCAGTGAGCCCTTTTTACGAAAATCAACAGAAAATCCTTTCAACTTTAGCCTACTGCTGCTCTTACAGCGCAAAGAAAGAAATTTATAAAAGCTGATAGCCAGTTGTCTATGGTGCCCTGTGCATCGAGTAGCAGCAAACATTAGAAACAGTGTCCTACGTCTTCTACGCATTCTTCATGGGCAAATGAGACGAGAGATTCATTTTTTTTTTCAGGAAACTAACCCACTGGCTGCACGCGCTTACTGAACTGCAAAATGATGGTAGAAAACTAGGCATCAGCTTCCACAGTGATGAAGCTAAAATCTTCTTGCTTTCCATTGGTTTCTATCAGGCAATATTATACGAGTGACTTTAAGACACTCAAGCGTTTTGAAATGACATGTTGCAGAAAAAAGGTTAGTACTGCGCGAATCAGACACGACAGGAGAACAGGAACAAACACGACACCACAGGTGCAGTTTCAACTGTTTATTGGAGACGGTAAGGCAAATGCTATATAAGGAATGAACCTTGGCGCATAGCCATCATTGTCATTCTCATAAATTCTGATTAACATCTAGACCACATTGATCAAATTGTTACGGTGCAGAAGGGCCCATAGACCACAGAGCACTCAGTCAGCATGTCCCCAGACACTCCATGTCAAGAAAATGAAAAAACGTAATAAACCTAACAATCAACCTGAGTAAACAGGTCGAAAATGACGCGAAATGACAATTCAAGTAATCCAACAGGCAACAAGAGTAAAAATCTATGAAAACGAGACATATTCATGTCGTGACATATGGAAAAACCGGCATGAGAGCATGGAAACACAAAAGAACATGTGTAAAGGTGAAGATTAAAAGCAGGTAAAAGAGTGGAATGAGGTATGCAAAACAAGCATTACATGAACGGCAACAAAGAACAAGTGTAAAGGTGAGCATAAAACCTGATAAAGCAACATCTCCGGCCTTGAGGTACATACATCTAGGAACAAAATTAGGGCAGAAATAAAACAACTTTATGTGACCTTCTAAAAACGAGATTTCACTCAGTGAGAGCGAAATAGACGAAGTGCTGCACATTTTTCACCATTGTTTACAATGTGCTAGGCTTCAGCCACTTCCCTTTCCGCCTTATCTCTCGATTATAAACAAAAAGTTAGTGTTCCTCAAAACTGGCTTGCGAAGTGTTTTATTCTTGCCCTTACCCTTCCCTTGTTCCTGTTCTCCTGTCGTGTCTGTTTCGCGCAGTAATAACCTTTTGTCTGCAATTAACCAATTAGCCCTCAAGAACGTTCTACTTCGTCATATTGCAGAAGTCCTCTATGTCACAGAAATACCTTCGAAAGGTTACACCAACCAAGCCAGAGGGGCTATCCTTTTACCCCCAACGTTTAGCTTCTTTGCCCGAAAATAGTTGCTTTAGCCATATTAAGAAGACTGCTTATACGCTTTCACAAACGTCAGCGGTGTAAAGGTGGCCCCAGTTTACGTAGGTTCACAAAACTGCTATCTATAGAATAGATTACTGGCAAAACCTCATGGACTGGACAGACTCGCTCTGTGGAAAACGCTGGTCAAATAACGTCGGAGATAAGTTCGGGGAAAATTGTCTATTCATCATCACTCATAACCGAATGATCCCCAATAACCATAGGATAATGAAGGGGCGCGAGGCGGCTCTGGTCGGAACGCCGAGCGAGCATGCCCACCTGCTTCAACTCAATCCAATTATTTCTCCACGAATGGACACAGCTCGGAGGCAGCCTAGGAGGAAACCGGTTTGTGTGAAGAGGAAACGGGTGAAAGCCCCTCTCAAAGAACGCAAGAAGGCTTTAGTTAATGGTTTTTCACTAATTGGAGCTGCAAGCAATTAAGCAGCCGGAAGACTTGCGTGGAAATCACCGCGCTTTAAGGTGCACCTAAAACATTACGTAGGAGGCAGAGTAACGCGTCAATCAGCTAGCGTCGTAATGAGGTGGTGAATGCGAAGTCATCGGACCGCATGTTGGCTTGCTGTACAGAGAACCGATAAGTAGTCCGTGCAAAAATTTCCATTTCCTCTTGTCGCTATGACTGCTTATTTTCCAACTGTCACTTTTGTGCACACGCTGTAGCAAACAATATGCGGCCTCGAACAGCGGCCTAAACCATTTTCTTAATCCTAGATGCCCGTTGTCTCTCATTACACTTTCCCCCTCAGTCTATTCTAAGCCTTGTTACAATGACTGAAAACCCGCAGAGATAAAAAACTGCAGTTAGTCAGCAGAAAACCGTGCACTTCTCTTCTTAAAGCGTTTTCCACGCAAACAACAGCAAGCCAGAACATCATAAAACATGAATTACACTCGGCAGCTGTAATCATATATATGCATGTTTATAATTTTTGTAAGTATGCAATTCTCATATGTACAACGAATACAGTTTTAACGAAGCTCTGGCAGAGACTACTCCCAAAGGCTCACTTCTAAAACAGTGGTTAGCCTGTTGCGTATTAACACGAGGCGTACCAGCCTATTGGAGCTGGAAATCAATCTTTTGACCACTAGTTAGCAATAATATACTCTTCTGGTTAAACCGTGGGTCAATCAATCAGAGTATGAACTCGCAAGATTCAAAGCTGATTCCGCAGTGGCTGCCAAAGGACGGAAGAAACCTTCGCAGGTAGCACTTAGTGCACGATCCCAGTCACTAAATACCCCCATCTCGATGCAGCAGTCCTGTGGCTCAATGCCTGAAGCCTTCAACACATATTGTCATGAGCCGCCGCGGTGGCTGAGTGGTTATAGCGCTCGGCTGCCGGCCCGAAAGACACGGGTTTAATCCCGGCCGCGGCGGTCAAATTTCGATGGAGGCGAAATCCTAGACGCCCGTGTGCTGTGCGATGTCAGTGTACGTAAAAGAACCCCAGGTGGTCGAAATCTCCGCAGCCCTTCACCATGGCGTCCCTCATAGCCTTAGTCACTTTGAGACGTTAAACGTCCATAAGACATAAACATATTGTCACGAAGTAGTGACGGCACTTCGAAGACCAGAATGGCAGCAAAAATGTCGTTTACACGGAACTCTCTATTTAGGCTGACATACGCCCACAATGGACTGAATCACTCGGTGGTGGCGTAGCAACAAGCGTGCTCGACGCCCATCGAACAGAATGCCCGCCGCTCTCGGCCGCGCTGAATTTAAAGATGGCAGCGAACTTTTGAGATACGCCGTGCAAAGCTACTACAACATTTTAGAACAACTTGGAATCGGCTCCGCCTGGGTGCGAACAATGGAGATAAATCTGGCCTCGCCTTTGCATCGCAAACAAAGCGATAAATCGGCTTGACGGCAGATTCGAAGAATTAACAAACACTTCAAAGAGTCGCGAAATTACTCCCCTCTCAAAACAATCATCGACCCGATGCTTTAAAACAAATAAAGCAGCTAGAAATAAATAAAACACGTTGTGCAAAAATAATTACCGAGTGTGGAAACACAGCGCCGTTTAGCGCCCATTATAGCGCTTTAGAAGGACGACATACACAAATTCTGGCCGTGCGCGGCGTCTATGGGATGCACTCATGTTATCAGCTACAACTACATTGTCAAGTTCATCTAGCCGACGAAAACCTTGTATGGGCCGAAATAGCGGCGCAAGAACTTTTCACTCAATCCACGGCGGTGAATGGGCGTCGAAACCCATATTCGATCTCCTAGCTTGTATTCCGCATTTCGCCTTCGTAGGTTCCAGCGCCTGGCGTCGGTCCGCTGCTGGTCATTGATCCGTAATCGGGCAAGTCATCGGGCTTCTTTTGCGCGTTGAAGGGAGGCGGCAACGTCGGCGTTATCTTCTTCGGTATCGTTGGGCAGCATGGCGTCTAACGTGGCAATGGCCTCCCTGCCGTGGGCGAGCCTCAAAGTCGTCATCTGAGTGGTCTCCGGCACACCGGGGATGTAGGTGAAGACGAAGTAAGGCAGGATGACATCACAGGTCTTATGTTTTGCAACGAAATAAATCGCGAGCATATCGACGATGGTTTTGCTCAGGCGCCCGGTCAGTCCGTTGGTCTGCGGAAGGTATGCAGTTGTCCTCCGGTGGCCGGGTTTACTGTAACGTAGGATGGCTAGCGTTATTTCCACGGTGAATGCTGTTTTGCACTTTCCGTAAAGAACACAAAGGGGGGGGGGGGGGGGGGCGGTTCGCAGAAGAATGGACTCCACGAAAAATTTGGCAACTTCTGCTGCTGTCCCGTTCGGTAGGGCCTCGGCGTAGCGGGTCCGGTCGCTATGATGATGCACTCATTTCCAGACGCTGACTTCGGAAAAAGCCAAGCAAGTTCATGCCGATCTGCTGAAAGGGCATCGAGTGGCGTGCAATGAGGCTCAGAAAACTTGCGGGTCGGGCGAGAAGGGTATTTCGTCGCTGACAATCTCGGCAGGCGTTCACATAATGTGCGACATCGGCAGACAGTCGAGGCCAGTAATACTTGTTTTGAATGGAGCGGAGGGTGCGAGAAAGTGCGAGATTTGCTGCGGTCGGCACGTCGTCTGTAGCCCGTAGAACTTCTTTGGGGAGACTTGCAGGTACAACAAGGAGGTAGGCTGTTTTGTTCGCTGCTGATGTTCTTCAGTAGAACATCATTATTACACAAAAGGAAGAGAGTCCTCACTTGAACGAGGCGGGGGTGAATAAACCTTGCCTTCTAAGTACTCGATGAGGCGCTTTAGGTCGGGGTCTGAGCTTTGCTGCTATGCAAAAGAGCGGGAGCTCATGGGTCTCAGGAAGGCGTCGCCATCGTCGTCCGGCGGTAGCGCATCTTCAGGGGTTCGTGAGAGGCAATCGGCATCAGAGTGCTTGCGTCCAGACTTGTAAACGATAGAGAGTACGTCAAACTCCTGGCGGCGCAGACTTCATCAAGCGAGGCGGTCGGAGGGGTCTTTCATAACGGCAAGCCAGCGCCGTCATTTTGATCGCGGTTAGCGTATACGATTACTATCTACAGTCCTTCGCTTTTCTGAACGAGGAAGGCGCCTAGGCCCACGCTGTTTGCGTCGGTATGAACTTCAGTATCGGCGTTATCATCAAACTGCGCGAGGAACGGTGGGAACTGTAAACGACGCCGAATTCCTTGAAGGAGTCTGCTTGGGGTATTTCTCGTTTAAATGTCAAGTTTTTCCTTTGTCAGGTCGGTCAGAGGTTCGGCGATGCGCGAAATATTGCTGACAAATCGTCGGTAATACGCGTACACTCCGAGGAATCTACACACAGCCCTCTTTCGGCTGGCGTTTAAAACAATGCGATAGCAGCTGTTTTCTGCGGGTCAGGGTGCACTTCTCTTTGCTAACGATGTCGCCTAGAAATAACAGATCTTTATAGGCAAAGTGGCACTTCTCTGCTTTCAAGGTTAGGCCAGAGGGCTTGATTGCCTGTAGTACTATTCGAAGCCTTTTTAGATAGTCTTAAAGTTATAAGCTGTTAGAGATGGGTCTTCTATCCCGGCTATGCCACCAGTTGTTAGAAATGGGGTTTCTATCCGACCGCTGCCACCAGCTGTTAGATGCGGGGCTCCAACCCCACAGCAGGCCGCCAGTGTTGGGGGATCACGCTTCGATCCCACCGCTGCCACCAGTTGTTCAATGCATGCCCCTTCTTCGCCTGGGCCGTCTCTCGACAAGCCGAGGTCCGCGGGTTCCGCATCGGGAGTCTGCTTCTACCGGGTGACGAAGAGACCAGATGGGCTTGGAGGTGGAGAAGAGGTTGAAAAGGGTTTATTTACATTTCTACAGAGGCTCAAAAAAGTAAATCGGGAGCTAGTCGACCACATGCCGAACTGCTCCTTAAATAGGATCCCCTATCCCATGGTCACTAGTTGGGGAATTTTGCTCATTTAAAATGCGTCCAATCACTGTGACGTCGATCACGTGTCCATTGGTTAGAATACGCCTACCAGGACGTCCCTAACAACACACTCTTGCCACTTCTGGCAAGTTATGGTTTGTGCTGTCCCTGCGGCAGTGATGAGGTCAGACACCGGCACTGCTCAGCGCTTCGTAGGAACAAAAGGGCGCCGCTGCACTTGCGCAGATGGTTCCACTTAGGGGAGGACACTTAGGGGAAGACGAGGTCTTTTCCGAAGCACGAGCATTCCGGCGTCTTTGCTCGCCTTAATCAAACACAGCCGCGTCTGCCGTGACTCAATTGCAGCACCGCGCTGGCCACCGAATCCGCCGACACTTAGGGGAAGCGAGGTCTTTGCATCCCGGGTGGGTCCGGCGCCGTGAAGTAATGAGAACCATGGTCCCGAGAAATGTTCCCAGACAACGGATGACCACCTAACCCCGTAAAAAACAGGGGGGGGGGGGGGGTGGAGGGTCCCTCGTTGACGCCGCCATCTGCACTCGTGGCGCCACAGCCACGCCGACGGTTCCTTGAAGCATCTGTCGATTGATGACTCCCAGTCGCTTGAACATTCTTGGCATGTTGGCGTTCTCCGTCCGTAAAAAGGCCAAGAGAGTGACGTCATCTAAATATACTAAGCAGTTCTACCACGTGAGGTCTGCCATGACCGTATCCATTACTCACTGAAACGTCGCTGGTGCAGAAAAGAGACCAAATGGCATCACCTAGAGCTCGAAGAGGCCTTTCGGAGTGATGAATGCGGTCTTATCTCCATCTCTTTCACCGAAATTTGTTTTCCAGTAGCCGCTGTGGAGGTCCACCGATGAGAAATAGCTGGCGTTGCAGAGCCGGCTCAGTGTGTCAACGATGCGGGGGAGGTCGTCGACGTCTCTCTTCGTTATGTTGTTTAAGCGGCGGTAATCGACACAGAATCTAAGTGCGCCGTCTTTATTCCTTACTAGAACAAGAGAGAGAGAGAAGTTGTTGCCAGAAAGAAAGAAAAGAAAAGTGCACAGGCCTGCCTACTGGCTAAAGCCAAGCCACAATCGCTACGACGTGCAGATAGTAGGAGAGTGGAAAGATGGGATAGAAAGACAGGATAGTAAAGACGCGCTAAAGACAAAGCCGATCCTGGAGGCAGTGTAATACCGGGCCAACCGGTGGCGGGAGTGAAGCATACTTCAAACTCTCCGCCACATTTCCAAAAATAAGTCCAATTGGACCCGTAACAGATACTCTACGTGACAGATACTAGAACAACCGGTGCCGCCCAGGCACTCTTCGATGGCTGAGCGGCGTCTTCGCGAAGCATTTCTTCCACTTGGTCCCGGACGGCATGTCTTTGTCGTGGCGACCCATTGTAGGGGCTCTGACGGAGAGGTCGGGCATGCTGATCGGTTATAATGCGATGCTTGGCAATCGGCGTTTGTAGACCTTCGGCGATGCAGAGAATCACTCGCTGTAGCTTCGATGCAAATTGCAGGTCTGGTCTTGTCTGCTGCGGGGCAGGGCTGGGTTTATGAAGAAAACGTGCTTGCGATCTTCCTTAGATCAACCTTCAGGAATTCGATCGGAGAGAGAGAAGGTGTCGCGAACGTCAGATAGCTGGTCGAAGAAAGCAATCGTGGTTGCTTAGTAACGTGCCGGTATTTTTCGCTGAAGTTCGTCAGCAGCACTTCAGCTTGTTCATTGCGAAAATGTGCAGTGCTTTTTGCGACGCCGATTCCTCGCTCTAAAAGTAACGCCGTGTTCCTCTCGGTGATAGCTTGCATGTTCTTGGCATCAATGGTACCTACGGTGTCTATAACGCTTGATCGGGGTGAGACGTTGCGTTGTTCATCCAGGACACTCAGGGCAACATGCTTATTGATGGTGATCATTGAAGGGATGCTTCGCCCGTTGAACGCGTCATGAGTTCAGAGCTCTGGTCGGTGATCGCCTGATATTTAAGGAAATCGATACCGAGTATCACGTCGCGGGAACATTGCTGTAGTGCTGCGAAGGTCGAAGGATATGTATGTCCCTTGATTGTCAATCATGCTGTGCATCACCGCGATGCGTAATGAGGTAGCCTCCGGCGGTGCGAATTTGTAGGCCGTCCCAGGCGGTCGTGGCTTTCCTCATTCGCGCAGAGAATGTTCCAGTCATCCCCGAATAATCGGCGCCCGTGTCGTGTACAGAAGTAACTTTCCGGCCGCCCATAGCCACTTCTAAATTGGATATCCTAGCTCTTTGTGCGGTGTACAAAAGATCCTCGAAGGATTTGTGAACGCGGTCCGTCGACAGTGGTGCCCCGAGCATCGGAGCGCTGCGCGTGCTAGGCCAGCGTTGCGCGTGTGCGTGTGCGAAGGGTGTGTGCGAGGCGACGGCTACAAATAGCATGGCAAGCATGAGGAGCGGAGAGCTGACGTGTCAGAAAACCGAGGTGTAAAGGAAGACAGCGCACCGGAGATCTGGTCATTCAAGCGTGGAGGCGGCAGCCGTCGGACGTTGAGTCCGTGCTGGCGTGACCTCCCTTGGATTACCGACGCAAGCCTCCTGCGTTCCTAGCAAGCATGCAGGTAGCAGCCGATGGACTGAGGGTCCGTGCTGCCGAAAGACACTCTTGGACAGCCTGCTTTAAGCCTGTGGCTTTTCATGACGCCGTCGACGAGACCTGGCTACATTTTTCTTGCCGCTGCCAAGTTCTTCGTGCTGTTGACTGGAGATCACCGGCGTCTTCCTCCAGTTTTCTCCGCTTCTAATACCACCTGGCTCTCTTTCGCCGCTTCCGTAGACGCAATGCCAGTGATATGTCGCAGTTCATCAAACAACGTTCCGTCCGGTCTACAAGGCACCACCGCTTCGTCTGGGACGCTCATTACCGGGTGAACCCTTTCCTTTATTCTGTAGTGTTGTACGCGTGTTGAGCGTGTGTTTTTCTTGTTTTCCTTTCCGTTTCTTATTGGCCCTTTTCGTTTAAATTATAAATACGGCTTCGTCTTGTTTAGTTTGATCACTTTGTTCTCTTGTCGGAAAGTCGGGGACGCGCTACCAATTCGCGAGACTCTTGCGTTGCACTTCGTCTTTGGCGTTGGGTCACAGTTCCTTGGGGTATGTGAATCATGCGTATGGCGTGTCGCCAGGAATTTTCTGGATGGTGGTCATTCGGAAGTCTGGTCGCTTCATGGTCGAACTCGTGTTTATGTGCGGTGTCGGCGTAATGGATGCGGCGTCTTCATGCGGTGTGATCGATGGAGGATCTTCGTCGTTTGGCTGGTGAGCCACATCACCTCCAAAAGTTGCTTTCTTTAGTATCCCCTAGCTGGGGCTGGCGTACCTTCCGCAAAGAGCCGCTGCGTATCCGGCCAGGCGAAGCAAAACGTAGCGTGGACGGTGATGGTGAGCGGGAGAGACGGCTGGTTGGCACGTACTCCTCTCGGCGGAGCGAATGAAGCAGAGCCAGTGGGCTGGTCATGGGTCCTCCAGACATTGGGCTTTTTTGAATGAGCTTGCATCTGAGTTGAGCGGGCGGCCGGTTGGGCGCTTTGGGGCGGTGTATACGGCTTCCTGCGCTGAGTGGCATGACGCCCTGGGCTGTGCACCGCGGCGGCGCGAGTCATGGTCTTGGGTTGTGCAGCCGTCGAAGTCGCAATGCTTAGTGCCTGCTGCACTCCTTCTCGCACCAAATCCATGAGGGTCGCTGCTTGGCGCTGTGCGGATAGTATGCCGCATTTTCTTTTTTAATGATAAATGAACTCGGCAACGCTATAACACTGAATCACATGTACGATTTTTATGTGGTCCAGTTTTCCTCGAATAAATTCGGGGTAATGCTTCTCGTGCACCGCCAGGTATGAAATAGGGTGCGATGGGTGGAATATGATACGACGGGAGGTGACAATTTAGATTAGGAAAGCAGGAGATGAGTATTTGGAAAAAACAACGCACCTTAAGCCGAGGACCGAGGAGGATATAACGACACAGCGCTGACTTCAATTCTTTGATTACATAGCGACACAATATATATAGGAAAACTGGACGGGAAAAAAAGGAAAGCAGCTGTTTGGTTTGCACGCGAAAGAGAGATAACTGAGGTGAAAAAATACGAGATAACAATGCTGTAGTTGGGAGTGGATAAAAGGTAAAGGCTGGTAAAGTATGGCGCCGAAAGTCGGTAACAGAGTAACAATTGGCAATAATCGATAACAACATAAATAAAAAAAATACGGAATTAAAAGCCAAAAGGCTTTTTGGCTTTTCTCGCGTGCTTTCACCTGTCTAATATTTCTGTCGCGTGCAAACCAAGCAGCTGCTTGCCATCTTGTCCCGACCACTTTAGCTATATATATTTTGTCGCTCTGTAATAAAATAACTATTTGAAGTGAGCGCTGTGTCCACATATCTTTCTCGGTCCTTTTCTTAAGGTGCGCTGTTCTTTCCAAATATGAACTACAAACTAGGCCCTTTGACCACCCTTGCAAGGAGTTGAGTGTTCAGAAACGGAAGGTAGAACAACACGACACATTTAAAACTACCTCCTAGTGATTTACACAGGATAGCATAGATGTTTTTCGAATCAAGCCGATGCTTAATTTCCTTCATTTCCGTGGGAGAAAATATATCAAGAACAAAAATAACAGTGAAAAACTGAACTCCTGTTTTGATTGTGAGAATTCGCTGCCCACGCACACAATAATTGGAAGACTGGCAAGTTGATTGAACTGGCTGCAGCCCCTTGTAAGCCTCTGAACGCTGCTGAATAATTTAAATGCAGAAGAGAAATTCTGTCGGCTGTTGTAGCTCTCTCATGGACTGACTGGCTTGCTCATTTAAGATAAACTCCCTATCTGAAACACAGCGATACCATGCGCTCGTGATGCCCAATTCATAACAAGTGTCGCTAATGAAAAGATTCAAATGTGGTTAATATATACATTATCACTGTAAAAGGAACAGCGAGCATTATTGCCATTTTTCGTTCTCAAAATTGCCTTTCTCCTCCGCGCGAGTACTCACAGAATCCCCGACACATTCACACTGTGGACATTTTGAACTGTATTTTGTTTGTTCTTGTTAGAACTTGTAGTGAGCAGTCACTGTTGAATATTTAAGGAAAACTTATGAGTACACTCATAATGACTTCATTAAGACAATTGTTGGAAAAGCATCCGTGTACGAGCCATCAAAAACATTGCGATGCATCACGTTGTTGAATGCCTCGTATGCCGATTTAAGTGATTCGGCTGTGTAATGTATGCACTGTGCTCTGTAGTGTCGAGCTTCAGATTGGTAGTGCTAGGTTATAAAGATAGAAACATAAAGCGTGTTTACGTCAGCACCTGTAGAGGTTGTTCCGCGTTTCAAAAGGAACGGAATGAAGTGAACACGTTCGCTCAACGAACCCTATAATGTTTGTTTCAATACATTTTGCGGGCCTTAATATTAGAGGATGTCATTTTCGCTTCTACATTGCGCAAGTTTGTGTCTCTGCTGTGCGGCGGTTTCAATAATTTCAGAAGAGATGATGCTCATTTTGGATGTCAACATTTTTTCGCAAAAAAGTAAAAGAGACTCTCCTATTCTCTGACAGGAAAAGACGGCTGCTTTCCCGCAAATAGGTATCTTGAACACTGTAAACGCGTGAAGAGAAAGCGTCAGTGAAAGCGTAGACAGCATGTGAGCAGCCTAAAACCCCTGTCAAACGCAACCCTCTCATTTCTTTTTAGCACCTTCAACGTCTGGAACAAACAAGCACGAATTTTCTGCAACAACAAAAAAAAAGACGACAATGCATTTCCTCACAAGAACGGGATTTGGCCACTCCGATGTAGTACTTGGACACAACCTCCAATATAAACAAACAAATTAGCCATCTGTTAGACTCAGTTAAACAAAGATGTTAATTTTATTGTCTACTTTATTTTTATTGTCTAACATAACTTAATATGAAGTACTGTGTCACTTTAATTTTAACTGCTGGATGACTATTTCTTTTAAATTGCGAAAAAATTAATTTTTCCTGTAGGCAGAAGACTTAGACATGGCGTCTTCATTCCTCTAAATTTACCTGTGCGAAACGTCCACATCATTACAAGTTATGGCTCTGGTATGCACGTGCCTCTGTTAAAGCACTAAGGCGCACTCCGTTACCATTTGCTCTGTGTTAGTGTATCCACTTTTGCATGCCAATATTACTGTAGAACAACTTAAACTGGGATCTCCTTCTTGAACGTCACTCCTGATTCCGTCCATAAAAGCACCTCACTTGACATGCACCCTTTACATGTATACGCTCCAATCTTATATCTATGCGGCGCTTTCGCTCTCGTGCCATCCTTACAAACGCACATTATGCCTATATTGCAATATTCTCTTGACCAGCCTGATTTCACGTGTTCTGTCCTTACTCCGGCGTTGGTATTTAGGAACGGCCGGAATATCATAATTCCCGTGTTCGGAAATTACTATCCTCTTCTGGACGCCGGTGTGCCAAGGTTACAAAAGATCCCTCGATATCAGTATGCGCGATAACCCACCTTGCAGCCTTTGTTCGGGAAATAGTGTTATTTAGTCTGCATAAATGTTATACTTCCAATGTGACCTTATTGACAATGATATTAATGTTATTGTTATTCGCATTGCCGTATTTATTACCTAAACTCAATCTATTTCAGTCAACTCAGTAAGCTGAATGTTGCTGTAAATCATCGGTTTCGATTTTTTACCACTCCGGAGTGTTCTCTGGCAGGCGCAGAATGGAATACCGAAGCGCGTTCATGTTAAGCAATGTTCGTCTAAAAACATACACCACAATTCGTTACTTCTCCAGTCTAAGACGTTCATACCACGGCTACTCACACCGTGTTCGCGCCAAAATTGCGAGCTCCTACGAGCAAATCAGTGATAGGAATTCCCAAAGTACTCCGCCCACAGCCTTTCGTGTGCAGAGCAGATAACAAGCGAGCCCCAAACCACCCTATCTGCAATGGAAGCCCCTGTTATGCACACACTGGCCGCTAGAATGTCCAAAAGATTGCCGGAATGCTATGGTTGGAGCCTTCTTATAACGAAGGATTCACATTACAAGATACTTCTGCCGCACGCAGCACGCAAATTCCTGCATATTGGAGGATGGCTCCGATTTTCAAAATAAACCTCTCGCAAGAGAGCAGCATAATATGCATATTATTTGGCCCTTGTCATTCCTTGAAGATCATCACTATTTTATTGCGACATATGATAGCGCTAGTTTTATTACTCTAATTTAGGATACCGGAAATAGATCTGCTGGAAACGGTTTTGTATGTGCGCCTTTTAATCTTACGAAGAAAATCACTAGCACGTTTTGGTAAAATATGGTGGTAAAATATCAAAAAAATTGCAGAAAGAATTGCAGAAAAGCTTATTTCGCGCTGCATTAAGGTTCGGCAGAATTGCGAAGAACCTGCGTCAGTTATTTCATATAACAGAAAGCTGTGAACAAATCGTAGGTCTCAATAAAATATACAAACCACCTTTTAAAAAAATTGTCTATGCCTTTGACAACCCCTTGGTTACGTATGCTGATTTGTGGTTACGTGTTCGCATACACTGACAGTTCCTTTATTTTCTGTGTAGGATGACACTTTCTGCGTTCCTGGAAAATTTGGAGTCCCCAATTTGTATTTACATTTCAGCCAGAACTCTTCAGCCTCTCTCTGTGGATGAATGCTACCTTATTTTATAGATCAGTGATCTGGAGCACGTGTTCACCTTAATGCTTTCAGCGGATAAACATACTCCAATAAAAAGTTGATTATTGTTGCCGTTCTGCGCTGTGTCAGCTGCGCCTACACGTAAAGCTGTGCTTTGGTTAGCAAAAGAAACGCTCGCAGTGGGCCACGGTGTTTAATTTTCTTTGTTCATGAAGCTTCGAAACCTTTCATGCTACAGTGCTGTTTCCTAAGACAGACATTGCGGCCGCTGTTTTTGTTAGAGCGCAGATGATCCCGAAGGAGTGGCCAGTGATCCGTTGGCTGCGTAATAAGTGTAATGAACGACTTGGAATAGCCTCTTATTATGGGCATAGCCAAGAACTCTAGGCGAATATCGTTACAGCATGCGATTCTATCATTCCTTCTTGCGAACAATCAACGGCGAACGACACTTGACAGAAACTTGAGTTCCTTTAATCTATTATTTTGTGCACCTCTCTTTTTCCCTCTTTCTACCCTAAATTGCCTTCTACACGCAGAGAAGCATCTCTGCGAATTTTAGATGCGGGCTAAAATTCTGTTTTGAATAAAGGGCTACCTCTCTCAAAATAAAAGAAATCATCCCCTTACAATGATAAATGTTGCAAAGTATCACCTGTCCGTTTAAGTTCTCGGTGAAAAAATTACAAGTGCCTCGGCTCAGCGACGACGTCAATAGCAATATAAGGGCGCCGCAGTCCACTGCTACAAGGAGGGCAGACTATCAGGATTCGGCGACTTGTCGTAAACTTGCGGCCGTAACAACTCTGTTAAGCGTGTCCTGATCCTTTCGTGCTAAATGAACTTGTAGCACGGTAACGCTTCCTGAGGCATGTTACCGTACTGCTAGAAAAACGTGGCAGCAAAAAGGCCTGATCGTAAGCTTGCAAAACTCTAAGATCGCTATATCATGAGCTGAGCGGAAAAAAGCCGAAATTTGGGAGAGTTCGATAGCGTTCATGAAGGAAAAATAGAGCAAGCGGAGCACGAGGGACTGAAAGCGAACGACGCAGACTAGCGCTAGCTCGCAACAGGGGTTTAGAGCTGAAACACGCAATTTATACGTGTCACTTTGAAAAAACATAAAACAAGCAACCCTCTCTCCTCAGAATCCCAAGTCAAAGGGAAGAAACGGAAATGTAAGCAGTACGCGCCACTCATCGCTGAGGAAGATTCAATTCAGCAAAAAGGCCCATTATCGAAAAGGATATCAATGCAGTGCCGAGACAAAAAATCAATTTCGCAGTCTGCTATGGTAACAGAGGGATCGCTGACGCACAGATTTTTACATTATCTTATATGTCTCCATGATCTCAAGTACGAGCTGATCGCGATATCTGAAAAGTACGGTGGTTCTAGAAAATACAGGTGTGCACTTTTCCTTCCTGTTATTTTGCTCCTCTTTTACGCTGCATTCGCGGTTATGCTCATGAAAATTGCCCTAATGATCCTTTAGAGAATTACTGTGTTCACATAGCCTAATGTTGAAGTATCGCCGCGTTTGCCCTATGTACACAGCTCTGCAAGACGACGGCAGTGTGTACACTACACTGTGACTTTGTGTACACTACACAAGTGGTGTTTTTCGGGCAGAATAAGTTAAGCAGTTTGGGCTCAGAAATTCGGAAGAGGCAAGATGGGGATGGCGACAAGCGAAATAGGCGTGGGTGTACCGTAAAGCACCGTGCCCCGTTTGTACCCTGCAGCAAGAGTGTAGTGTATGAACTGCCGTTGTCTTGCGGAGCTGTGTATACAGGGCTCAGCATTAGGCTAGTTGAACACAGTAATTCCACTAAAGATTATTACGGGTATCTTCTTCAGCATTGCCGCGAGTGCAGCAAAAAGGAGAGCAAAACAAGAGAAATAAAAAGTGTACGTCGGTTTTTTCTAGAACCACCGTACTTTTCAGATACTGCGATGAGCTCATACGGGAGATCATGGAGACATACCATATAAGAAAATGTCAAAAATCGGCGTCAGCGAGCCCCCTCTTACCATGGCAGACTGTGAAATTGATTTTTTGTCTACGCATTGCATTGTTATTCTTTTCCGTAACGGGTCTTTTTGCTGAATTGATTCTTCTCTAACAATGAGCGGTACGTGCTGCTTACAATTCTTTTTTCCCTTTGAATCCGGCTTCCGAGCAAAGGGGGCTGCTTGTTTTATATTATTTCAAAGTGACTTGTACAAATTGCGTCTTTCAGCAATAAACCCCGGTTGCGAGTTAGCGCTTGTCTGCGTCGTTCCCTTGCCGTCCTTCGTGTTCCTTTTGCGCTGTTTTTTCGTCAGGAACTACGCGGGGCCCATGTACTTCAATCTTTCACTCAGCCTTGCCAGACCTCGTGTCAACGTACGGCGCAACGTACGGCGGTTGTGTATAGTCGCTGCCTCCGCATCGGACAAGAGCGGCGTTCAACGTCATTCCAGACCCCAACGCGCACAAAGCTTACCGAAAACTGGTTCTCTTTTCCTTACATCTTTACAGTACTGGAATACGTGCCTCGGGAGGAAAAATCAATGAAGGAGTAATGGTCCTTCGACTGAATGAAATTCGTGCGTCAAGCAGAGGAGAAACATGCAGTCCGCCTCTTACGCCTTGTGTCTTTTTTTTCTGCGCGGTATGGTCTGTTTTCGAACGCACTGCGTGCCTGCACGGGTTCTGGAAACGGGCATTAAAGTATTCCCGCCTCCCCAGTGCCTGAGGACGGTTTTGGCTTTTTTGAAAAGCTTTGTGTTATTTTGCACAATTATGGCTCTGTAAAAGAGGAGATATTCCGTTTGAAAAATGTTTCTTCGCATCTTTATTCCTTTAATTCCTGACATTGCCTGCTCATTCATCTCCATGCTGTTTCCTCTAAGCCAAGCGTTAAGAAACTTTACGTTATCGTTTTCACTTCTCAAGAGGCTTGCCCTGAAGACTATTCCACATTGCCTTGTGCAGTAACGTTCTATGGCGTAGCCAATAATTAGCACAATTTAACCTGAAATTCAATATTTTGCCTCATTTACCCTTCTTTTTCTGGTGTAGCTGTAAAAACTGTCAATTTAAAAAAAATGCGACAATTTCGGTTCCTCAATCTCCCCGAGGCTCCATAAAATTACCTTTGGTTCCCAAATTTTGCTCCTGAAATTTCCTGAATAAAGGAAATAATGGAATAACTGGTCCTTGGTCAACACTCCTTTCGTGTATTGGTCCCCAACGGGAATTTTAATTTTGCGCGCGAGAGCTTATTATGCATGTAATTCCGCACCGCAGAGAAGAAAGCAATGAGCGATCCCATGTCAGCTTGTACTCAGGATCCGAACACTTCACCTGCAACACAAAGGTGCGTGGTGTTCTGGCCCAGCAAAGACCAGATGTCTTCTTGAAGAGCAAAATTACACATATTCTGTCTGTCTGTAGCCAGAAGGTAAAAAATCAGACCTATTTTTCGTTAGGACTTCATGTCGAAGGATCCTTAATTAGCATTGGGTACAGGCAAGTACGGATCGTTTAAATATTATCCAAGACCAGGCTTGGTTGGCGAAGAAGCCTGACTATAAGAAGGCATTTTAATTCCGACTCCTCTAATCATGCTGACGACGAGATTGCGTTCGCGATAAGCGGCTGCTGCCAGCCAACACCACGCAATAGTGGTCGGTGCTCAATATATTCGGCCAACGAAAAGAGTCAAATCGTTGGGAAATGAAGACCACACTCATTGCTAATAGGCCCACCGCGGTGGCTTAGTGCCTAGGGCGCTTGGCTACTGATTTGGAGTACCCGGGTTCGAACCCGACCGTGGCGGCTCCGTTTTTATGGAGGCAAAACGCCAAAGCGTCCGTGTGCTGTGCGATGTCAGTGCACGTTAAAGGTTCCCAGGTGATCGAAATCATTCCGGAGCCCTCCTCTACGTCACCTTTTTCTTCCTTTCTTCTTTCACTTCCTCCTTTATCCCTTCCATTACGGCGCGGTTCAGGTGTCCGCCGATATATGAGACAGGTACTGCGCCATTTCCTTTTTCCAAAACCAACTATTATTATTATTATTATTATTATTATTATTATTATTATTATTATTATTATTATTATTATTATTATTATTATTATTATTATTATTATTAATATTAATATTATTATTATTATTATTATTATCACTGATAATAGCAAAAGTGTGTAGCCCTTCAAATTGTTTAACTCCGCTCAAATCAGCATTTAGGAAGAAAGCGACCCACCTTCTAACATTCCTTCAAGACGTCAGCATAGACACCTAATAGTGACAGTGGCGGTTGCCGACTTTTGTGGGTTCTTGTGTGCGGAGTGCCGAGGATCTCCTAGATGAAAAAATTTTGCCTGAAACCACCGTATTCAATTGGTATCTAAGAGTAAGTAGGGCAATATGTGCCGTGGTGCAACGCGACGTTTTATTGTGCAGCGCAATCTAACTTCATATTGTCGGTATTTACACACTTTTTACACACTTTTGAAGCGCCACATGCTTCCTACGATCGACTTTAAAGGGGCTATGAAACATGTTCAGAGAGGGTTGCATAAATTACCCCAATCACTAGACTCTCCCGTCATGAACATTTTAGCCAAATAATACACTTCTGCACGCAGCAGCGAACCCACTATGGCGCCCGAAATTTGGCGAGTCCTGTCCGACGACTTTTTAATGCTTGTGCCCTCCTACGTAGCACGCAGGTGTGTACTTACTCGAAAAGACGACTATTGTTTAAGATTCATTCATGTGTTAAGCAGCTACCATTTCCGCGGCCAGTGAGCAACGCCGCTGCGGCAGGTCAGGAAGCTCCGCCCAGCGTGGACGTCCCATTGTAGGGCCCGTGGAGGAGCGCCGTCCTTAGAGCGGGCAAAAAGTTACCAGAGTAGAGAGAAAGGGCGAAAGCATTGAAATTCAAACTGTAACTACAGTTATGTCCGTTTTACAAAAAGCACTTAAAAATTCTGGCTAGAAGATATTCGTGAAGCGCCGTCCGACTCTCTAAGCTTGACCAGATTGCTCTCTTCCAAGCAGACAAAACAATGGGACATGAGACTTGGTGAACGAGAAAGCGGTCGGAAAGATGTGAAATTCTGCGCCCAAGATTTTTCACAACTACGCACCTTAGTCAACCTGCCGTTTTACGTTCATCGTGTTTAGTCTTCAGTAATGGTTATTGGTTTTATGTTATATAATCTTCAAAGATTTTTGTGCCTTGTGTAACTAAGAGAGAATTATTTTGGCAGTAGGCTACATATGGCGCTACGTTGTGGTGCTCTGGTGGAAATAAAATAAATATAATCGTTTTATTGCTGTCTTTAGAGCTTCAAGCATGTTTAACCACTTTCTAGAGTAGGATGAAACCACAAAAAACAATGCCGACTAGCGTGCAGAAAACAAAGAATGCTCTGGAAAGATGTCAGCAACACTGTTGGCATCAAACGTATTGGTGTTCCTAAAGGCACCAACCGCAGAGCAGTAAAGAAAACGAGAAAATATGAACAGCAGGAGCGATATAAAAGGTGCTGCGAACCACGGCGTCGTACTCTGTCCGGCGGGCATGAACTGCTATTTGTACAACACATTCTGAAAATTGGACAAGCTGTAGTCGGTCTGGCCTGCAATAACATTAAAAACCTTCTCTCCTCGAGCAACGAATCGAACCAGATCGCATGTCCTCTCGACACGGCTGAACGAAACAAGAAATTTGGCATCAGAGCAGAAAAAAATCTTTCGACGAAAGCACGAAATTCCAAAATGTCGCATAGTCAGGCTACACTCAGAACTCGGCGGTACAACTCCGTAGACTGTAGTGAGCCGTGTAATAAAAGATTGCAGGGTATGGTTTTATATCAGTCTGTCATTCGAATAGACTCGAAGAGAGTATCTTGATTTCCATGGAGTCAACTTTGTGTGCGTTCATTGCAAGGATGAATAATATGGTGATTTAGGAAGGGTGTTACATTTTGAACCTGCACTGTCGCATTTTGCCCATAGGTTGGGGAAACTGCAAAACTTTGTTGTTTCAAATTTTCTGAAGTTTTCAATGTTGCTATTCAGGCGGAGACTTCATATTTGGTAAGCCTGGCTGCAGGACTGCAAGAAATAGTTCGGCAGCATTTCTTTTGTTATCTGGGAACAACAAATAATGCAACGATCTGCAAATTTGGGCCGCGTTTTCCGACTCTTCCCTAGTTCGCTACGGTGGAGTAATAAGCGGCAGTAAAATCGCAAGGATACCCAAACCTGTGTGTCACAGTCATATTGTGAAAAACAGCACGGGAAGACGGGACACACAAAACAAAGACGCAGCGCGTCCTTCCTGTTTGATTTCTCGGGCATAAGATAAACTGGTTGCATAGGTGAAGAGAGGTGATAGGCCAAAATCAGGGAAAAAAAGAAGTTGTGGCACTGCCATACGCACATGGTATAGCGCATGGTATACTGAATGCAGCTGGACGATACGGCTTTGAAGTAGGTTTTCATGCACCGAGCAACTTCGCGTCGTGTGCAGGCAAGTCGAAGCAAAACAACATACGCAAAACAGGAGTTGGCGGGTTGGCATATGCACCAAACCATCGTTTTGTACTCTTCAGGTGAGGGTGTTGTACAGGATGCCATGATCTACATCGGTTTACAGCGATTTACATCGGCCATACGGAGCGATGGATAAGCATTCTTCTAAGCCGACAGAATATAGTTTGAGGTTGCTGAGACCAACCTCGCCCGCTCCACTATTGTACCGCGGGTGAAAAAATTGTAGCAGAGCGTGGTTCCGATCCACGGACTTCTGGGTTATCGGCCCAGCACGTTTCCACTGCGCCACTCTGCTGTCTAAGTCGACAGTATAATTCCCGCTCCAATGATTCTTCATGCAACCTTGCCCGTCATTTGAGGAAAAGCACATGCACTCATCATTTTTCTAACACCGCCGTCCTCGGCATACATAAAGACCAGCTAAAGCGTGAGATTTAATATGTCTTCCGTAGTCACGATAACACAAACTGTTTCATTATTGAGCAGTCAATCTCAATGAATGATAAGGAAATCACCTATTTATCCGGAAAACAAACCTAACTACCATGCGCGCTTGCACCATAGTGATGAGGTGTGTGTTTTTCACCCTCATGCAAAGTGAGTTGCATTGGTTTTGCTTCATTTTACATTTAGTTTTTGTTGCGTTTTTTTCTAGAAAGAAAAGTTGAAAGGACCGTTTCCTCGAATAAAAATCAGCTGCGAGTCAGCACTTGCGTTGCGTCGTTGTTTCCGTGGGCCCATCTTCCCGCGCTGTTTTTAACGCGACAGCGTTAAAGGGAAGCAGAAGAACTTTTGGAAAAAAATGAGTTCTCTGCGTCATTTTATAGCGTTTAGTCCGCTGAAAAAGAATATCTCACTCAACAAGAGCGGAAATACACGCAAAAAGCTGTTTTTTAGAAGAAAACGCGCCCCGTCGCCTCAGGGCGCCGAGCGAACGCAGCTCTTGCCCGCAATTGGCCGGGACTGTAGTAACGTCATCCACGGGAATCTCCGGCCGGCACCGACGGCGTTGCTGCGTAGCGCGTTGCTTCAGCTGGCTTTTAAGGGATACGTTTCGGAAATTATGGATAATTCAAGCGGTGTTAGACAGTTTGGACTTTAACCATGCATGTTCGAGCCATCAGCAGCTTCAGAAAACTGTGGAAACAACGACGCCGCGGAGTGCGCGGGCAACGAAAGTCAAGTCGTGACATTTTCACGTGTTGGAAATCTCGACTGGATAGATGAATGGATGGATGACAGCTTTTATTTCCGCCGGAAAAGTATGCCCCTTACTACTCACAGCCCCCGGCACGCAGGCCTGGAGGGCGGGGGCCCAAGCCCCCAGGACTAAAGGCTAACAAAGAGATTTTATCTTTTCGCGGCCTCAGCCGCCAGGCGGATTGGCTTGTTTCTGCCGAGCGGGTTCTTCGCTGCGCAGCAGGGCTTCCCAACTTTCTCTGCTATCAGTATCTGCGTCGACTCCGTTGTAGTCAGCTCATTCCCATATTCTCTGCTTCCGAGTAATTGTGAAACCGCCGCACTGTTGGAACCTGTACGAGCGCGCGCAAACCTATTCCGAAATCGTTGAGAACTATAGACTAAACCGAAAACTGGTGCCATCGCCGGATAAGAAGCTAAGTAATAGAGAAGCGACCGCATGGCGGCGCCTGCAAGCCGGAAATTTCGTTAACCCAGTATGGGCCTTTCACTTCCTACCAGGGTAACACGAAAACCAAATCTCGACTTATACATATGTTTTGCGTAGGTGCATGCGCGTGCATTTTTGTGTAGGTGAATGTGCAAGTGGCAATAAAAAAAGAAAATCGCGAGGAAACATTGTTGTGCACCGCTGCTGCATAAAAGCCTGGCCACCAACTTCTTTACGGCGACACCTAGTCTGTGTGTGTCTTTTCCTGGACCTGCGTCTTTCTTTCTAGGTTTTTTTTTTATCTTGACCAACTTCTTGTAACGCCTGTAAACATGATCTAAATCAGATCACCGGCACGCTTACACCAGTCACGGGAGGTAAAGCATTTGTTTGTTCACTTATTTATAGTTACTTGCCTAATTGCTCCCTAATGCCTTTTAGAGCTACAAAAGAATGCCAAACTGGATGAGTTGAAGTGGGTTCACTGCTATACTGCAGCGCGAAAAGATCAGGAGACCGGGAGGCAGCTCCCGTGTGCGCTGTACTCCTGTCGCATGTTCGGGCTACTGTTACACCATGAAACTTCTGCACTTACCCCCGTGCGTTGTTTTTTTTTGCGTGCTGAACATGCTTTTGAAGAATAATTATGGCTGCGTCTCGGAGCTTGCAGTGCTACTCATCAAAACTAGTGTGCTGCGAGATGTAGTTGTTGATGTTGCGCATCGAGATAACCAGCAGAATTACTTGTGGATGATATACATGTATGCGTACCGTGACTCGACAACTTTGCCGTTCTGACTCAAGGACAAATTAGTATGAATTCTGGCGCCATTGTCGATCGTCAGCCATGACCAAGCGCTCATGAATGCAAATGTTTGCTTTGCTCAAGTATACTAGGCTTACATAATCGCTTTTTTGCTCAGTTAGGTACAGCTGCGTGTGCGGCACGCTGACGAAAGATTAAGAGAATTGACTGTGCTGCCATGAGGTGCAAGCAATCAGGAAAAAGCAAAAAGGCACACGGTGCGTAACGAGCTCAAAGCAGTTCAATACATTTTGCCTCAAAGACAGTGCTGGAAGTGGCCTTGGCTCAGCATGGAAGTGAACCAGCTGGAAAAGGCAAACAGTTTACGAAGAAGTAAGGAAGTAATATAACGAAAAGAGAAATATCGATGCACATATTTTGTGCAAGCAGTTTCAGCGTGCTGCGTACCACCAGATTGTCTGGTGAACGTGGAAGAGGCTGGGGAGAACAACCGAAGGATTCTACCAAGCTGTGTGCTGAGCGCTTTTCGAAAGAAGTGCCATGCCAAAACTGGTTTATATACATGTAGGCTTCAAGCATTGCACAGAACCCCTGAACCAGAGAAAGTGAACGGCACTGGCAGAAGATTACGTCGATCTGTGGTTCGCCAAAGCGCGGGCCGCAGCGAAGCAAGCGCAGCCGGCCGGCCGGCCGACTCTCCGTGAATGGCGTCACTTCTGCCAGTTCTCCCACTCGGCCGTCCCCCCACCCGGCGCTTCCGGAAGCGACGAGGGCGTGCCGGCGGCAGGTTTTTAAGAAGCGATTGCGCTCTGTTTTTGGACAGAATCGGGGAAAAATTTACACACATGATTTTCAAGGTCCTTTCTTCCCGACCACAGCGTTTCATGCGATATGAAAACCGCTTCAGCTTCCCTTTAAGGAGCTCGTGTAGCAGAAAAGCCGGTGTCGGCATCGGCGGCGTTGACCGTGAGTGAAAGATTGTTCTCGCACTCCTCCTGCTCCTCCGCCTCGTAGTGTACGCCACTGCCCCAACAGATAGCGTGGTTCCTTCGTTCACTCTAACCCCCTCTTCCCCGCGACGCGGCGCGCGGCGAGCACTTCCCCTCGTTCCTCTCCCATTTCCACCCCTCCCCCACACAGCGCAGCGACCATCCCCTTAGAAGAGCGAGATAAATGCAAGCGCTGTGTCCCCCTTTCCACTCCCATAAAGAATCACAACTCGCGCGACGGCAGCGCCTTCCGCTCGTCTCGTTCGAGCGCAGTGAGGGCGTGCGGGCACGCAGTAATCACGCGGTGAGCGGCGAACAACGCAGCGCACTTTCAAAGCGCGTTCACCACGGAGCTTGCCGACCGCGGCGGCTGCGTTTTTATGGAGGAAAAACGCTAAGGCGCCCGTGTGCTGTGCGACGTCAGTGCACGTTAAAGATCCCCAGGTGGTCGATATTATTCCGGAGCCCTCCACTACGGCACCTCTTCTTCCTTTCTGCTTTCACTCCCTCCTTTATCCCTTCCCTTACGGCGCGGTTCAGGTGTCCAACGATGTATGAGACAGATACTGCGCCATTTCCTTTCCCCCCAAAACCAATTATTATTATTATCACGGAGCTTGCGGCTTGCTGCCCATTCGCTCGGCGCGGAAGCTATGTGGCGTTCGTGGCATCGGGTTTGTCGAGAACGATATGCCGACGAACTGCGAGTGCAACTTGAGTCGCGCGCGTTTCGGCAAGGCGCCTTGGCAGCGCTTCTACGTGGTTTGCCGCTCCGCACGTCCATTTCATCGTACGTAGCAGAGCGATTTATCTAACGGGAAATCGTCGCGCCGAACGGGCGATGGCGTGCCGTGGATTCCCTGGCAGTGTTGCAATACGCTGCCGCGTTCCACTCTTAAAGGGGAAGCTTAAGCGTCCTCCAATTTTTTCACAATGAATCATTGAACCAACACTACCGAATCGCAGCCATTGTCACAATCTTAATATCTCCGGTTGTGACTCTGCTCTTTACGCTCATTTAAATGGGAATGCTTAGTGGGAGAGGTGAAGTGCTGTCGTACCAGACTACATGTATCAAGCGCATAATTACCGCGCATATGTGGGCTCGAACTATGTCCATGCATGACTAGCCAACGATTCGTAAGCTGCGCTCTACCTACGGTTGCATTTCTATTTTAGCTGTCCTTAGGATATTATTGCAAAGATATTAATGTAGTGAATTCACATTGATGTGGCTGTGTAAAAGCGCAGCGAGATCATACAATCTCGAAAACGATCTGAGCTGATGCTACGCTCTTCCTTAAAAGTCAGTTCTGCTCGAATACGACAGACTAGGCTTTGGCTTTATTATTCTATGTATCCACGCGACAACAATTTCGAGCTAACACCGATCACTCACCCTAATCCAACGTTACCAGCCGATTCAAACCGATGACGCTTAGATGGAGCCTGAAGATAGCTTTTCCGTGATGTGCCCTTTTGAACTTGTGCTCCTAGATTAGCAATTTTCGTCCTTATCAATACTGTCATAGGTGTAGTGCGATTCTTTACAAAATTTTATAGCACGGGTATCCTATTAGTTCCTTTCGCTTCCACAGAGATTATATGTTAGTAACTGACCCCTCACCCCTGCATTTGCATTGTGCTGAAAGGGCGCATGTTTCTCTCAGTGAGCTGCTTTGAACAGTTTCCGCTATACTGCTGCTTAATAGCTGCGTCTGAGGACAGCGGTTATAAGGAACAGGCGATAATTTGCTGCATTATAACAGTGTCAAAACGCGCCAATACGCAGTATGTATACCATATAGTGCGGTATGCAGGGCACGTCATTGTGGTGCACTGCTTCGCCTTTCTGAAGCAAACATCTCATTGTTCGCATTTACTTCAGTTCTTCCCGACAAGGTTGCGATGCTAACTATTACTGCCCAAAGCGGCTAAGAGCCATAATCCTAACGATAAACAGATTAGTGCCTTTAGCTGCTGTGCAATTTGCAAGTTAGCAAATCGTTAGTTTCAGTTTGGTTTATGGGGTTTAACGTGCCAACTCAGGCTTAGGGGAATGCCGTAGTGAATTGCTGCGGGTAATGTTGACCACCTGGGGTCCTTTTACGTGCACTAACATCGACATCACACGGGCTTCTAGCATTTTGCCTCCACTGAAATGCGACCGCGGCGGCCGGGATTGAAACAGCGTCTGCCGGCTCAGCAGCTGAGCACCATTGCGCCATTGAGCCACCGCGGCGGCTCACATAGGTGAAACGACCCATGGACATCTACTATTAAATATTAAAGTTTCGGATCTCGGATGGCCAGCCACTTACCTCCGTCATACACAGCATGAACGCCCAGCGGACAACAGCTAATTACAAATTCTGTCCAGGTGTTTTAGGAGGTTCTGGAAAGACGCCTCCAATTGTGTAAAAAGTATTACGAGACAGTTTGGCGCCCATATGTCGTCAGTTCCTTGTGTGTGACGGATTAAAGGAATAAATTGATTTATAGCGACTTTACTAGGGCTTAAATTTTCCATAAAGAACAGCAACCGTGGCTTTTATAGGTGCAGCGCGGATATGGAGGGAATAAGATAATCGACCAAGCAGTCATCAGGAAATTTTCAATATCTCTCGATGTATGTTTACAAAGCTGTATCAAAAAACTTTCGCAAAGTCCTGGCAGCTTCCATTGACATGACTCCATCCCATCTGAGGGCACGAAATTTCCGCACGCACTACTATGTGCTGGTGGCAAGTTGCATTTAGTTTTTGAGGACAAGGGTTACACGAAGGAAAATAATGCTTCCTCCAAATATTTTGGCCGGGCCTTTATTTCGACATCATTTTTCTCGCAGACATTGTGCCGGGCGAAATTTTAGAGTAAATTACGATTTCAAGGTGTTCATTCCCGCTTCCCAAGCGCCCAGATATGCAGTGCTGACGAAAATATCAACGACATCTGCATGTAGCGATACAAAAGCTTTAGCCAGGCCACCACAACCTATTCATGTCTGAAATTCAGTGCACTCTCAATACAGTATATTCACACAAACTATATGTGCATCAGTTCTTTTATCTTCATTGAGATATGAGGCCTGCAAAACGCTCGACAATAAATAAAGTCGCTTAGTAATAAAAAAAGCGCGAAATTGCGCTCTCTTGATTTCCCTCACTTCGCGGAGCAGCATATATCACGGCGTACGTTGCAAAGTGACCGCCATTACGGTCTCGTAATGTTTTTCTCTTTTATGGCTCTCTGTGTGTGCGGGTTCCCTTCTCTAACATTTGTACTAAGCTGCATTAGGAGAAAAGCAAAAAGAAATATGGGTCGTGCTATACATTTTAGGGTTTAATAACAGTTATTTGCCCCCGTAACCCAAAATAAGGCCTGGCTCGCAAATTCTTAATAATTAATTCAAACACAGTGCAAAATTCAAAAAGTTGGTAATTTTTCCTAATTCATTTTATTGCGAGTTATTTTTTCTTTGAATTATAGAAGCGTATTTAGTGGCTTCGGTGGCAACGTTTTCTTGACTCCTAGTGCATAGGTTATATGTCAGTAAAACAAGAGCGAAGACAGGACTAGCCTGACAAATTTAGGTGTTCTAAAAACAGCGATGGGTGCGGTATTGCCTGCTTCGCCCAACGAGAACACCAACGACCTGAACTTCTTCTTAATGCACTGAAATCTTAGTGGCTATTCTCACTTTTACTTCGAGTCTACTACCGCTATCTTTTAAAGAGAGGATGAGCAACACAGTCACATACGTGAGGCATGCAATGCAGGTACCTCCTTCCCACCTATACGCACAGAAAGAGGCTGTTTCGCTGCAACCGTAACCACTGGAAACATTCCGAGTATCCGGAACACACGACTGTTCCTGCCCAGCGCACACTCTACATAGAAGCACCCGGGAAATAGTACCTTGAAGTAACGTCACCTGGTCTTAATGTCCCTGAAAGTCGACGACATGAATACGCCGCCGGTAAGAGAGCGAATACAATCCCATGGGTAGCCGGCGTAGTGGGCCCCTATCACCAACTGCCTCACACAATCGGCGAGGACCACCGCTGTCGCCGACACCGGCGCTTCGTTTTCGTTTCCACTCGCTGCAAGTCGTGCGTAGCAAATCTTGTACTGAGGGTGTATTATTTGGTTGCATTAGCCACTGGAAGAAGGCGGTCGTTCGCGGGTAATGTGTAGGCGGACGATCAGTGCGTCCGGTGTTAGCCGTGTCTGCCTGTGGTTGTACGCTCCGACTGCCATCGGCCTGAGGAAAGAAGCTTGCTCGCATCGCCGCCTGAGTTAGGTCGGCGAATATTTGCCAGTTAACAATGGCGATTAGAGGAGCACAACATTGTTTACTACTTGAGTGCCATGGGGTCATTTGCAGGGTAATCACGCTTTATAGACAGCCTGCAAAGACGTTTTCCGTGCTAGTCGCAGCGCAGTAATACGTTTCTTAGCTAGAGGACCAAGCATTTTGTCAGTGCACCAGTAGTGTTTTCTCCACGCAAAAAGACTGCGCTTATAGGCGCTTATATCCGCTTCGCTCTGTCGAAGCACGAGGCGTGCGTGAGCTAACCGTGCGAGATCGAGAACATCTTAGCAAGAAGTGCCATCAATCAGACGCGTGTGTCTATTCCTTGAGAACGACTGACTGAACGTGGCCTCGCTTCTTTCGCAGCCCAAACAACTGAAGGCAGCAGTTGTCAGACGTCCAGTGAAAAAGTTATAGCTTGCCTGCAGATTGCATGTATAGATGTCCTAAATGTTCACAAGCCGACCTTTATTATGCAACATTTTTTGTGAGGCAACTAGGTAATATTATAAGTTTTTGGTGCGCATAAATTGATACCAATTGTCTGTCCGTTCGTTGTGTAGCAAAACTTTACTTTTAAAGTTCCTCCCGCAATCGCATCGATTCGTTAGGACCGCCTTGAAAAACGATTACAATTAGTTATTGATTTTTTGGTTTGTTTGGCATCTTGGGGTTTAACATCTCAGAATGACTCGGTCGTAGTGGAGGGCTTCGTATATTTTCGATCCCCTGTGCTTCTTCAAGGCGCGCTGAAATCACCATGTGCACGGGCTTCTAGCATTCGCCTCGAACAAAATGCGACCGCTGCGGCCGGAATCGAACCAAAGTCTTTCGAGACACTAGCCGGACGCCACAACTAGTGAGCCACACCACTGGCTACGATTTTGTGTGTTTTTGAAAATAATTTTCAGGCAAGTGTGGAATATTATAAGGTGCTGTTATGAACAGATTGTTGGAAATGGACTAAGCACCCGATGCATAGTAAAATCATGCTTTTGAACTTTTGTCAAGAGCTCGCACCGAGTGCTTCATTGTGCCATACAGAAGAAATGGGGTGCGTTTTTCACTATAAGCAAATAAAACTACAAGCGTCCCGAGGACAGATCTTTGGATATAGAGATTGCTGTGAATCAATCTTATCATATGTGGACGCGAATAAACAAAGCCGTTTGAGGAAGCATCTTAAATAAACTCGTGCAATTACTAAAAAAGGCATGAGCAGTTCCCCCTTTCCAGTTCGAAATTCCACGCAAAATTTGAACGAGTCGGAGATCAATGGAACCTATCGGCGATTATCATTTTACTGTGTAAAGCAGACTATTTGGTTTCATTATGTGGTAGAAATTATGATGCCACTTGCAACGCCCATGCCAGGCTGCGTACAGAGAAAAGCTGCGAGGTGTTTCTAACACAAGGCAACTTGGTGCACTGCATAAAACCCTAATTTTTAAACTCCACACAGACGTTGATCAATCCAAAATTACTACCAGCTGAAGAAACATAAGCGGATGAACTGGTTGGAAAACCAACGTCGGTGCTGTGTGTGTTGCTTCTCTCTATCTTGTCCTGTTTTTCGCGCCGTTTTCAGTCTTAAATCATGAACCAACTGGCCCAACAATCCTCCTTTTTGTGGTTGGAAAAATAAAACAAAAGCAACCCGAATCGTGCAGTGTAAAATCACGATACCTTCCTGTGATCCTCGAGAAACATTAGCGCCAAAGCAATTATTTTTAATCCTCCTTCAAGTGCTCTTCGCTCTGCGCCTTCTTCCTCTTTAATAAAAAAGGAAAAATTAACCATACCGGAAGTAGGCCTAAGGAGGAAAGTGACGGTATAAGCAAGAAAGTGACTTAACAAAGTGATTCTAAAGAATAAGGTAGTAAACCAGCACCGAAAAATAGTGTGAACTTGTAGGGCATGATCCCTGAGCCGCTTGCGGCCAGTATCATCACCATCCGGTTTGGTTTGCTGCCATATAAAGGCCTCTCCTATTATTTGTCATACCTTTCATACCTGATCTCTCATGCCTCGGCCACAATCCCACAATATTTCATAATATCCGCTCTCCAGCTGTTTCTTTTGGGCATCGCAGCATATTTGTTGAAAAGGTTGTAGTGAGCTCCTGAGCTCTCCAGGTCGGTGTCTTGTCTTCAGCACAGAGGAGAGCGCAGACAGGACGAGCCGTTGGTCTACGGACTAAGGAGCAAGAGGCGAGAGAGGCAGACAAAGACGTTGATCATAGGTCGGCGTGAAGACGTTTTGACTGCGACCCCTCTACCTAATTCTCTCCACTACTGCTCCCTGCACTGTGGAAGGGGCAGAGAATTGGTTGTCAGGGAAGTAAAGGTGCAGCACTGAATGTCGGAGAACACCTCAACCACACCGAGAGTGAAGGTATCAACAGGGCCTCTGAGAAGGAAGACAATAAGAAGCGGCGTGTGAAGGGCTCGAGATTAATTTGAACCGTTCTGTGTTCTTTAATCTAAAATACGGTTTACCATCGGTCTTTCAAGACTGTACACAAATCAAGACGATTAATGTGAAATAAAAGAACAGCATGAAAGCGCGTATTAAAGTGCAATTTGTTTGGTACCGCGTCGTTTGCCTGAATGACACACTAGAGCCGACTAATCATTACTAGGACACCGAATCTCGTTAATCACGACAAATCAAAACATATGGTACGGAATGGCATGGTACGGTATGGCTTCCAGCGGAACTTTCTGGTATGGTTTGGTGCTCTATTCTCCTCAGTTTCACGAAGACAGTGAGGGGCGTCGTAGATACTTCATCAGACTCATTTAGGCTCCCAACGTTCATTAACGTACAACCATCACCCAGATTCTGCATGATCTTGCATTTCGCCCACATCTAAATGTGTCTTCGGCCTCCATGATACGATCTTGAGACTTAGTGCTCAGGAATAGAACTCCGCAGCCTCAAAGACACTGCGGGCGGTCAGAGCAAAAGACGGCTTGAGTGCAGCAAGGAGCAGTGCTTATTTCCCTAGTGGATACTGTGTGGTGAGTCTCCCACCCAGAATTACTAGAAGTACGGTTCTTCTCGTTAAACTCTACTTTCTCCGCCTACAAACTACAGCAGTTGTGCGGAGGAAGATTTTTTGTTAATTATTTAAAGTGCCTCAAACTATATCCCGTCCTGTCTACTCCTAACTGTTCTTGCAAATCACGCTTCACAGGAATATTTGCCTCCACGAGGGACCCAACGAAATCCCCCTGTCCACCAGCAACTGGAGGGATCATCGCTTGACGAGCGCCGTTCGAAGACAGCAAAAGACTGAAAAATCTCTGAAAATGATTGCTTCCTGTTGTCCCGCACGCGCTGGATGTGTGTACACAGCACTTTTTCTTCCGTTGGTGCTAATCTCTTCGAGTATTTGCGCGCCACTTTTAATGCCGCGGCTTTAGAGCTGCCTTTGAGAAAAAAGTAAAACGCAATCAACTCTGGTTCATTGCCGACGAGTTTCGTTTGCTCGGTGAAGTTCACTAAGGCGGCGCTGTGAACTTTCCCGGCTTTCGCTTTAACCATGAACGGGAAGTTTGACGACAAAAATGGCAGCGCCGCTTGATTGAAGAGCGACGATAACAGTTCCAGGTATCCTCTGCAACACAGCGAAAAAAATTTCGCTTGTTGTTTATGTAATCATCTTGCTTTTTGTTGACTGGAACGTGGCGAACACAACAAGGAAAAAGATGGCGGAGGCGACTCGCTGGCATTCGTCTGATTTCCACTATGACCAGCCCCAATCATGTTTTATTGTCACTCATAAAATTCATCTTTTTCTGCGCTTTAATTGTTAATGTATATTTGCTTAACGTCGCGAACCTTCACACGGGCTAAATCATAATGCATGGGACTGGACTAACATCCATCATCTGAAGTTTATTTAACCTTCGCTGTCACTGCACAGCACACAGGCAATTTTGGACTATAATTATTGTGAAATGCAAATTTGATGCTGCATCAATGGGATCAACAGCCGCACGACACAGCCTCAGATTCAAAGAGTGGGTGTCCTTCCCTTTCAAATACCTCCGAAAGTAGAGCACGAGTTCAGAATTTGGTGAAGTCTTGTGAAGGCATGCTTAAGTTTTCATCACGAAGTGTTGTGGTCGAAAAGCAAGCCAGGCAAAATTCCTAAAGCTGTCATATATTCCGCAGTCCCTTAGAGCGGAGTGGAAAGAACAGGGACACCGCCAAACTGATGATGAGGAGTACTGGTCACAGGCCAAAGTCAACAAAGATGGAAAGTAGTTTCGCGAGCACTACGGCTCCCTTGTTTACTATGAAGCAACCGGCGCTCGGATCCGTTGTTTTGTAGCACCCAGCAGAGTTTCTAATGATATAGCATAGATATGCTAAATCTATCTAGTAATGCTATGCTAAATCATTAAAAACGCTGCTGGGTCCTAAAAAAGAACGAATCCGTTCGCCGGTTGCTTCAGAGTGAACAAGGGAGCCGTAGTGCTCTCGAAACGTCTTTCCATCCTTATTGACTGTAGCCAGTGACCAGTACTCGTCATCACCATGGTTCCTGACCAGATGGTATGCCGTTAAGCCCTCAACCACCACCAAACTGAGTTTTCTGAATTGGAGTAGGTAAGCATAAGGTGATTATGTAACAACAGTGAATACGATTCTAGAGAGAAAATGACTGCTCAGTGATCCGTTTGAGTATTGGAAATGTATACTGCGTGGCGTTACAACTAGCGTAAGAAACATGCAGAGGAAAGTAATAGCGTTCAGGAGTTGAAGTAAATATGTCTCGCAGATATATGGACAGTAAGAACAGTGCGTGCCCGAAACAAAGTTGTTCCTTTACGGTGCGGTTCGGGCAGCCCACCAAGAAATGTGAGACAGTTACTGCGTCATTTTGGTTCCTCAAAAACCAATTTTCATTTTCATTGCTTGTCCACTGTGCAAGAGACGCAGCCTGTAGTCCGCATTTCCTCAGGACTTAGACGACAATGAGACTGCATGAGATAGCGGGAATTGGTACCAAATCAAGCGCATTTTGGCTTCGGCACTGTTTTGCAGTGGCATCTCCTCACTGGTTTCAATAAAAAACAAAAACGCGTTAAAAAGTAAGTAGGCATCAGTTGCCTGTTAAGTCGGCTTTCAGGATATACACAGAAATATTTGTAATTTGCGTGTACAAGAACTGAATAGTGTGTAAACGCAAAATATACTCCGGAAGTTAGAGAAGGAGTACAGCGCAAACTTTTGTGAAGTACAAAATAAGGGACAGTGCTGACTTTTTTTCTTCTCTCTTTAGCGCTAAAAACATGAGACTCCCAAGTCTCATGGAAGCGTTTTTGCGGAGCTGTGTTCACCGATTATCAGGAGGCGAATAAAGGTCGTTACGTCATCCCCAGTGAGCACTATGCTTTGTATCGCACCGAAACTGAAACCTGATGCCCACGCGGGAAAATCACCGCGGCAATATCTATGTAAATTTTGTGGTGCGTGTTACATATTCCTCTCAAATAACTTCTCTGGCTGATTTTACTGATGGAAGTGTGACCTGTCCCAGAAGTTTTCCCCTGTTTTTTTTTTCCTATTTTCTAACCACGGAAGTGTTGTTATGCCGACACCTGTGAAAAGATTCGTTAAAGTTTTTCTGGGCATGTGTTACGCCGTTATTTTATTTTTTGCACAGATGGCGGATTCTCCTAACTCAAGAACATTCAGTCTTGGTCTCAAAGTGCTGACACATGCTTTTGTACCTGGCGGTTTTTACGAAATAGACCTCACGCTGCGGCGGCTCCCCAAACCAGTTGAATTTCAATGGGCGCCTGGAACCATCCCGCTCGCTTCTTTCCGTAAGTGCTTCGTGGGCACACTCATACATTGGTGTCACAGTTTTGTTTAACAAATATGCCTTACAGAACCTCTTACTCTCTCTCTACTAACCTCTCTTTACTAACCTCTTACTCTTAATCTGCGCATGCTGCCATGGCTGAAGAGGCGGAGACTGTCAATGCACGGGTCTCCTGTCAATGCACGTCAATGCACGCGCAAAGCAGAGAGAACTAGGGAGGAGGGTATTTGATCTATGTGCAGTGAAGCGCTTGAGGGACCATGAGAGAACAGTTGCCACCCGGTAATGAAGCCTTTATTTCTGAGGAAATGATTTTCGTGAATCTGTGCAAATACGAGAACCTATACTAGATAAATACAAGAACCGGTGAGTGCAACTGACGAGTGGAAGCTCGGGTAGTTTGTTGCATAAATTTCCGTGCAATGGCAGTATTTAATACGGCATGCGTGTGTGGTAATTCTTTATTCACGTTAGAGGGGCGGGGAAGTGAAGTAATAATTTACTTGAGCTCCCACAATTGGTTATAATTCTTTTTGCTCTTCTTTACTGACCCAGACCTTCGCTGTGACAGGAAACGTGCACTAAGGCGAGGAGATGGCAAGAACCTAATAGAATCGGACAAAAAGATTGTGTCATGGTGGCCCTAGAGATTGTATCACAGTAGCCCTACGTTCGACACGTGTCTTCTATTTCCTGACCACTAAAAAAAGACTGCAATACGCGGTAAAGCAGCTGAATGGGCTAGTTGGTTTTGCATCTTAGTGAAAAAACAGCGCACAAGCAAACACAGACAGAAAGACTTCCGCCGAAACTATACTGCGCGGGGATGGTGACCTTGTATTCTCTTACTTTCCACTTATTCACACGATTAAAAATCTGAATTTGTACTTAAAGCAGCAGGTAATTATTCAGATTTATGAAAGACTGAATGGGGCATCTTCGTCCGCAAAGTCTCATGCGCAGAATGAGAAAATTTGTAACTTGTTTAGGGCAGAAGCCAGATGACGGTCGCTCAGTCTTCATTACCTGTAGTTAAAATACAAAAAATTCCGCGTCTAGTTTTGTCATTCACCTCTTCTACAAGTCTCCAGAATCAATGCTAAATTGTTTGAAAATGCGTGCCCATCTTCCACCGCTGCGCATTCACGACTGCAGTCTTCAAGCGCCAAAGCGTGCTTTCCTTCTTGATGCTCGTTTAGTCGTAATAAACGAAAGACTGACTTAAACAAGGTTGCCAGAATTGACACGCAATTTCAACTTTATCGTGAAATTTTAAAACATGAACATTTTACTCAGGCTGCTTACAGTAATAGTCCTCCATAGCGCAGCCATAGTGAATAAATTTAGGCGCCCTGCTTAGGTCGTGAGAGTCACTAATAGTGCGAATATTTCACATATAAAGACAATAATTTAATCTAACGAATACGAACTGACGGGTGCTCAACTGTATTGGGAAAATAACGCAGTCTGTAACGGCTATCGCTCTCTCCACGAAAACAAGGAGTACTTATAATTACGGGCAAAGAAATGGTGTAAAAAACACCTTTCTGGGGCACTGGCCCACGATAGTCAGAGAAAACCGCGGTTTTGGACCCGCAGCAGCCGAACTACATCCCCTACCTGAAGGGTATAACGATTTTTATTTCTTTTGCTCAGTTACATCGGCTTATGAGTTAACAACCGAGTGCAAACCGTATAAAAGGGCCATATATATATTACTAAAGCGTGTCATCGTTCAAGAAGACATTAGGTGGCAGCAGGATTTTGAGAATTTTACCCAGAAAATATGATCAAAAAAAGGAAAAACACGTGACGCAAATAAGGACTTCAAAAAATGAGAAGGAAAATAGTCACGCATATATATTCACCACAACATTGAAGAGAACTTATCTAGGCTACGCTACGCTTAGCTTGGCTACGTTACGCAACAAAAGAATGCGAGAAAAAGTAGGGCTGGTCGTTATTAAAACTGGGCTAGGCCTAATATTCCTTCATTTATTTGGTTCATTACATCTTTGAAGCAAGTGCAGCCTTTGCAGGGGTAATGCCAAAGGCGCAAAAGAAAGAAAAGAACAATGCACACTATACAGCAGGTTACTGGTTAACGTGTTAAGAATTCTTCTAGATAGAAATAATATGCAGCAAATTTAAAGAAATTGCAATAAATAGAGTGCGAAAAATAACACAACAGCAAGGACAGAATGAGCCAACAAGTGCGGATAAAAAATTGTGTATTGCAGCAGACCACACTATTCCACAAATAAGGTTCCAGTTAAAATCGTGGGGGTGAAAAAGTTGCATTTGAAAGCATTAGTTCGAGATAAGTACGGTTCAGTTTAACAGTCATAGTGAATGCTGGATGAGCTTGGAATAAATGCAAAAAGAAAATATTAATGAGAGCAACATATAACTCGTCATCCCTCCATCAAAATCGCACCTTCCCGCTACTTTTCATCAGCCAGCAGTTAAATCACTGCGGAAAATATTCAAACAGCAGAAATTACCCATGAATTAAAGCACACCTGTTATTTCAGAACCTATGAAGACGGACCGTTTGAAAAAAAAAAGTGAGCCCTTTACGAGGAATGCATCGTCCTCAAGACGAAACAATAGAAGTCAGCAGCTGCACTTCACTGCTTCCAGCTCATTACGCTGCAATGTGCGTTAGTTTCTGCACCTATTATTTTCGTGTCCTTCTTTTCCTTTGGTTTAAGCGGTTTAAATCCGTAAGCGACTGAGGCTATTAGGAACGCTATGGTGAAGGGCTCCAGAAATTAAGACCACCTGGAGTTCTTTAACGTGCACGGACATCGCACAGTACACGGGCCTCTAGATTTAAGCGTCCACTGAAATTCAACCCCGCGGCCAGGATCGATCCTGCCTCTTTCGAGTCAGAAGCCGGGCGCCATAACCACTGACCCACGGCGGAGGGTAATGTCCTTCTTGTAATAATCTCCCAAGAGATTGGCAGCATTGATAAGCAAATAAAATAGGCTTTGAATACCGTCCATTTTACCACGAGCCTGCACCTAGATTTCGTTTCTATATTCTGTAAAAAGAACCCGTTTTTTTCCATACGTTCGTGTTTACGTTGACAACTGAAACAAGTGTTATAGCCCAACTGTGCCCCTGGTGATTGAAGCAACGAGGCTCTACCCGCAGTCCAAGGGTGGCGTCGCCTTTCCTTTGCAAAAGGTAAGGCAAGACCTCAATTTAGTTGTGGGCCGCTTTTGTTGCGTTTATTTTTTTTTCGATGAGTGTGCCATAAGGCAAAAGTTGAGAAAGGGGAATTGAATGCAGTAGATAGAAAGTTAAAATAAGGAGTGAAGCCCACTTTCGCTGAAGTAGTCGCAGATGTTTTCGGTGTAGTAATGTCTATTGTCCACTTCTCATAAGCACATTCGCGGTTCCACCGCAAGGCCATCTCCTTGAGGGGCTGTTTTCTAACAGGAGCCTTTGCTGTGCACGTCCACAAGAAGTGCCGCATATCACAAATGCCCGGTGCAAAGCCACAGTGAGGGCACCTGCCAGTTGCTGGCAGATCCTTTCCACGCCACTGATGACGAACAGCTAGGGTCAGAGCTGCCCCTGCCACATGAAAAAACGTAAAGCCGTGACTACGGACAACCTGAGACAGTTCACTAACCTCGTGTGTGGCAAAGCTCATTGAGACGGTGGTACAGGACCGCCAATCTATATACGTGGAGGGTAAGGGCGTCTTTGCAGACACTATGCTCGGGTTTCGCCCGAACATGTCTGCACAGGATGTCTTCCTCTAGCTACGCAGAGACATAATACGACCCAAATCCATGCAACAAAATGACATGGCCATCCTCGCCCTCGATCTTAAAGGGGCCTTTGCCAATGTTAAACATGATAGCATACTGTGCAAACTGAACACAACCGACAGCGAGGCGAAGGTCTTCTATGTCAGATACTTTGTCTCTGCGCGTAAAGCACTCCTCCGTTTCAAGAACGAGGAATAGGATCCTATGGTGCACGGGTACACCACATGGGGCGGTGTTATCAGCGCTCCTTTTCATCATCGCCATGATGCACCTTCGCGCTCAACTGGCTCAGGTGGATGGCATAAAGCACGCGCTCTACGCTGACGATATTACAATCTGGACAACCGAGGGGAGCCTTGGGTAGATGGAGGACCACCTTCAGCAGGCCGCTTCAATAGTTGGAGCTTCTGCATGTCGCAGCTACAAATCGGAGCTTCGGCATGTCAGAAAAAATAACAAGGAGAACACCTTTCTACACATCTCTCTGTCGAGCGGTGCCATCAGAGAAGTTTCAGAGCTCTGTATACGGGGTCTGTTTATCAATAACTGGATTAGGCCGGACTCTACTGCAGCGAAACTCACGCGCGTGGGCGAACAGGTAGGGCGCACGATCTACCGCGTTTCCAACAAGTGGAGTGGTCTACGGGGCAGGGTCGTGCTACGGCTCGCCCATGCTTTCGTGACCAGCCGGAACCTCTACGCCGTGCCGTACGTTCCCAATCTGAAACAGGAAGGCGAGCACATTGACACCATCATCAGGAAGGCAACAAAGCGAGCACTGGACCTCCCGGTGGCTACTACCAACACCAAATTGAAGGTGTTGGTGGTGCTAAACTCCTATCAGAAATTACGGGAAGCCCACCTCGTGAATCAATATACGCGGCTCTTCCAGACAACTCCTGGGCGCCGACCGCTGGACCGCTTACACATCTAACACACATGCATACCAGAAGGGCCACATAACATCCCTGTGCTGAGGCGCCATATCTTCTGGGTCGCTGCACTCTCGCGAAACATAGAAACGAGTTCACACGAATGCAGACGACAAGAGTTGGCTCGCGCGCTTGAAAGGAAATATACATCTAAAAAGGGCGTCTACTACGTGGGCATCACATGGCCATCGCCCGCGGAGTTTTGCAAGGCTGCCGTAGTCCACCGGGCAATGAATGTCGATGGGCTATTCTCTCGGGCCACAAATTCAATTCGAGCGGAGGAAGTTGCAATAGCTTTCTGTGCCGCAGATCCAAAATCGGGGACGGTTATCACAGACTCTCGCCAGACCTGTGAACATTTTATTTCAGAGGAAGTATTTCCTCTTGCCTCTCCAATTCTAAGACAATCTGCCGCCGATCCAATTCAGACAAACATAATATGGCGCCTGGTCCCCAGAGTCTACGACGTAATGCGGCCGCTGATGCAGCCGCCCAAGCGCTTACACACCGGACTCCTCGTCCTAGGCCTCCTGGCTCAGAAGCTCATCAACCGCTTCAGCGGTTCAGCGACATCTTAATCCATTACTGAGACAGCCACTGCCTCTGCCCGGCCCCTGCCAATGTGCTGAGTAAGGCAGAGGAGAGAACTCTGCGGCGCCTGCAGACAGGAACACTTCTCTGTCCTACCGTAGTCAAAAGCTTTGATCCCAACATAGACAGGCTTTGCCCGCACTGTGGAGACACCTGCGATATCTTTCACATGGTGTGAGCATGTATTTAGAGTCCTCACCTTCCCCATTCCTCTACCCCTACCCGAGAGGCATGCGCGAGTGCCCTCCTCAACTGCTCCACACTAGAGTCCCGAAAGTGTCTGGTAAAGCGGGCGTATAACTGGGCCTCGTCGTGCGGTGTCCCGTACTAAGGATACCGACCATGTGGAGGGATGTTGTGGCTTCCAAACTCTTTTTTTGAGTATTAAAATGTTTTTCGCCACCAACACCACTGCCCCAATCCGGAGCACGGACATGAATTGGTTTTTGAGGAAAGGAAATGGCGCAGTAACTATCTCACACATCTCGATGGACACCTGAACCGCGCTTTGAGGAAGGAATAGAGGAGTGAAAGACGAAATGAAGAGGTGCCGTAGTGGAGGAACCGGAATAATTTCGACCACCTCGAGATCTTATACGTGCACTGACTTCGGACAGCACACGGGCGTCTTTTGCATTCGCTTCCATCCAATTGCGGCCGCCGCGGTCGGGTTCAAACCCGCGTACTCCGGCTCAGTATATCCTCCTGCCGAGTAAGAGGGCAGGGGAGGGTGCAAACACGGAGGAATTAGAGTGCTTGTTCGCCTGCGCTGAACTTGTGAATCGGACACAAGGGGAGGAACGGGTATGACGGGAGAGGGGAAGGGTAGCGGGTCGTTTGAAGTGTCAAGGCTTGCTATAGCATCCGCTTGAATGTTATGTGGATCGTAAGCATTGCCGCGAATACAGTGTATGTGCACAGGACATGGATACTATGTACAGAAAACATGAATTGATTGTGTATTATGGAATGTGTGTCGAACAGAATTAAGGTGTTTATAGGTGGTGAGGAAGTCGGTGTACAGATGAACTGCATTGAATGTGGGAACGAACGGAAGGGAAGCAATGCCTTTGTAAATGGCTTGAAGTTACAATGAGAGGGGGGTGCACGCATCCAATTCCTATCTCGCGCTAGTTAAAGATGTCGATGGGAGCGACTATACCGCAGCAGTAACTTCTCGCTCTGCAGTATGTGTTGCCTCGGTGTACAGTATGCACCCTTCAGACAGATACGCGGCTGATTTCCGACGGAGAAACAATGGGGCTATTGTCTGTAAGCTGACAGTACGACCAAGGAGACAGTGTCTTTAAAGTCTAAGGTTGGACGAAATCTCGTCTGGTCGGGTAGTAGCGTCATAGGAAAACAAAAATACACGAATCGCCGACCAAAGGCTTCTGTCAATAAACGACGTTTCGGCTTCCTTACGGAAGCCTTGTTCACTGAAGGCTTTACTAAAAAACCCGGCTCTTCAATACGTTTCAATAATCGTCCGAGGCATCTTGCATACACTGGCGGGAGATTGCCGTCATTGCGATTAAGTGTTTTTTTAGTCGTTTGTATCGCCAGCGACTCAAGATATTGGCGTGTAAGCCCGTTTCTTTCTTTGGCGATCATAGAGGCCTCATTCCAGCAGATACGATGTTCTGCTGATACGGCATGCTCCGCAAGAGCGTTGGCAACTAGTTTTTGGTTTTCTACGTCCTTCTTGTGCTCTTTCAGGCGCCTTCGAAAATTCCCGCTTTCGCCTATAATAATAATTGGTTTTTGGGGGAAAGGAAATGGCGCAGTATCTGTCTCATATATCGTTGGACACCTGAACCGCGCCGTAAGGGAAGGGTAAAAGAGGGAGTGAAAGGAGAAAGGAAGAGAGAGGTGCCGTAGTGGAGGGCTCCGGAATAATTTCGACCACCTGGGGATCTTTAACGTGCACTGACATCGCACAGCACACGGGCACCTTAGCGTTTTTCCTCCGTATACATAATCGCACTCAGCACAAGGGATTCGGTACACCACGCCCGGAAATTTTTCCTTTTCCAGCTTTTCCTTCACATTCACAAGTTCGTGCCATAACTTGTGGGTGGGAACGTGGGCAACGTGCACGTCGTACGAGCGCAGCACACGTCCCAGTGCTTCGCTTACACCAGGCACATAGGGGATGGCGGCACGTAATTGGCAATGGTTGCGGGCCGTGTTCTCTAGGAGCACTGAGCGGCGTTCCACGGAGGCTAGAAATTTCCTGGGGTAGCCGCAAGTCGTCAACTCATGGCGCACTTGCACCAGGTCCGAGGCATGGTCTTGATGTCGTGAGGAAATTTTTTTCTCGACCATTCGATGAGTGAAGCCGCAACAGCACGTTTGTGGCAGGCCGGGTTCACTGAGTTAAAATGTAGGTACCTGCCCGTGTGGGTCGACTTCCTGAACACTCGAAAGAAGAGGCTATGGCCCACTCGCTCCACTAACACGTCCAAGAATGGTAGTTGGTTGCCAACCTCCTCCTCGACAGTGAACTGTATGGCCTTTTCCATGCTGTTAACGTGCCTGGTGAACGCGGCAAGTGCGTCCTTCTTGACTATACAAAAACAGTCGTCGATGTACCGCAGGAACACATTAGGTCGTGGATGGAAGGAGGCCAGAGCCCGGTTTTGATGGCTTCCAAGGTCAGGTTGGCGGCCGTGACAGAAATGGAAGCGCCCATTGCAGTTCCGTGCACCTGCTTGTAGAACGAACCTCGAAAAACGAAGTACGTGTGTTCGAGGCAAAACTTCAACAACCGTAACAGGTCCTGTGCCTCGAGGGGTGTTCTTTCGCTGAGCTTCTCGTCATTTCTGAGGGCAGCCGCGCAAACATCTACCACTAGATCGACAGGGACGCTGGTGAAGAGCGACGTAACGTCTAAAGACACAATGATGTCGTCATCCTCCACCACGACGTCACGCACTTTTTCAGTGAAATCAAACAAGTTGCGTATGAATGTGGGTCGTTTTCCTACTAGCGGCGCGAAGACACGGTGAAGGTAGCCCGACAGCTAGCATAGAGGCGAACGGGTAAAATCCACTATCGGTAGCATAGGGACGCCCTCCTTGTGGATTTTCGGAAGGCCGTATAAAGCAGGAGCAGACCCATTGTGACAAAGGAGTCGGTAGTAGAGTGCCTTGTGCTGTGGAGGTACGAAGCGAAACACATAGGCAAGATGTTTTTGCAGCTCTCGTTCTACCTTCAGGGTAGGGTCCTTCTTCAGTGCGATGTACGTGCTCTTGTTTTGCAGGAGTTCCATCATTTTTTTGTCGTAGTCGGTGCTGTTCAAGATGACGGTAGCATTGCCCTTGACGGCGGGAAGGATAACAATTTCCCGGTTTCTGAAATTGTACACAGTGTTTACGAGCTCTGTTCGCACCTGTTGGTCGATTAACAGCACTTGTCGGGCTAGTTGTTTGCGATCCATACGTATCAGCAGCGCGAACACGAACAGGCAGAAGAGGATCAGCGCTCTGTCCTATCTGCATCTTCTTCCTGTTTGTGTTCACGCTGCTGATTCATAATTTGGTCGATGAGTTCACTGATCGTATTACGTTGGGCGTACCCCTCAGGCACGGGTATGATTGGTAAAAGGGGGAAGATATGTTATGGCGCTCCTAGCTTCAGGACTGATAGTTTCAAGAGGTGCCACTGTCAGACGTTGAAAGTGTGCCCGATATATTATCCGTGGCTTGAGGATAGAGCGCGCTAGCTGGCTAGCATTATGAGCACGCGCGCCCCCAGAGCGCGTAGCTATGCGATGAATCAGACCTAGAGCAGCGTTATCCGATTTACGGCTGGCCGTCAGCCACGGGGTGCCACTCCGAGATGTATCAAGAACAAGACCAAGAATACGAGCAATTTCTGCCTGAGGAATCGAAGAACTGTACATCGTGAAATTCCAAGGGGAAGCTTTCCCTAAGCCGGCTTTCATTCAAAAGCGAATGAAACAGAATTTAATACGCGAGAGGATTAGTCCCAGAGGTGGGAGCCGAAATGTCAAGACATCTATCGCGTGCTGGAGGAGAGACTGAATTATAAACGCTTCTTGGTTTCAGCACCACAAGTTGAGGCGTCCGCAAGCACGCGGATAGAAAGGATGGTCACTAGAGCTCGAACAACAAATATAAATATTGTGGGGACGAGAAAGGAGTCCGGGTCACTTCTCTGTTGGAAGTCAAGTTACTAAAGGGCTTCCCGTGGACACGCACACTGAATATTCTATTTGTTAAAGAAAGGAGACAATGAAGAGGAGAAGCCGGTTAGGATAATCGAAGTTCGAAGGAAGGAAAGAATGGCAGAGTGAAGGAGGTTATCATATGCGTTTGTTACGTCGGTAGCGATCACGGTTCAAGCAAAGTGGCTCTGCGGAGAGTGGTTAAACACGTCAGCAGCCAAAGTACCAAGACCGTCCTCTGTTCTAATTTGTGAGTGGAAACCGATTTGGGAATCTGGGTATCAATCAAAGGATTCCAGCCACCACGATAGGCGTGCGGCGAGAATGTTTTCGTTAAGCCTGCCGGTGGTAGGCGGAAGGAAAATGGGACAAAGGGCCGAGAGAGATACTGGAGGCTCACCTGACTTGGGTATTGGAACCACAGTAGAATGCTTCAGTCTCCCGGCATGACGCCAGAATTCCACACTTCGTTAAAAAGTATCAAGTAGGGTTTGCAAAGCCGCCACGTTCAAGTCACGGAATAAGGAGTTAGGTATGCCGTCGTGCCCGAGAGTAGTGGAAGTTTCTAGGCGTTCAGTGGAGGCCAGCAGCTCTGCCATGGCTAGGTCTGAAGTAATTCCATCGGAGGGCTCTGTAATCGATAAATCAGGCGAAGACGTAGCAGTGCAGTCATTGTGTGGAAAAAAATGACGGGCCTCTTGTTGTGCAAATGTGTCCTCATCCACATTCAGCGCGAGGCGAATACTCTGTGAGTAATCTGCAACCTGAGAAGGGCGCCCCATTGCGTGAAACAATCTCCAAAGATGTCGATTGCCCTGCGTAGAGGACAGGCGGGCGCACCATGCAGGTAAGCGTTGACTGCCTAGTTGCTTTGCATAGCGCCGCGCACGTGCGGTAGCGCGGTGAAGAGTGGGAAGAGCCGAAGGGTCATAGGGATGACGAGAAGCTTAATGATCCGCGTCGCGACGAAGAGGCCAGAGATTCAAGAGTTGTATGTCCGGGTTTGGCTCGTCTTCATTTAGAGCAATGTTAAAAGTGTGAGTAGCGAGGAGAGCAAATATAGTACACAATGCTGAACGGGTCTAATGAAGATAAAGGATTGCCTGTGTGCACTGAGTCCCATGATGCTATCCGTATGCTGCGGCGTAATTCCCGCAGACGCAAAGGAATGAGGGAAAAAAAGAAGGGCCATGATCACTACCACAAATATCTGATTCAACAGCCCAAGGAGGTTTCCAGAACCTAACCACCAAGACAAGTGAGGTGAATGCGGTCCACCTCGTGGGCAATTATAGGTATGCGAGTGGTTTAAAAGTTGAAAGGCATCATCTGAAAAGCTTCCTTGTATGTGTGCACCCGTGGAACAATCGGATGGGTAACCACACGAAGTCTGTGTGCCGTTGAACTCTCCACCACCTGGATTAGGGATACTTGAGCCGGGGTAGTAGAAGGGACAAAACAGACCCACCCAAGATTAGGAGTTTCTGTGTCAGGGCGGCCATAAAAAGCAATAAGCAGGGGTGCGTGCAACTTTAATAAGAAGGGCGACGACCTATTGACGTGCGTCGCACCACCGTGAAAGGTTGAGCGGCGTAAGAGACGGGGAACTGGACTGCGAATATAAATTGCAGATTACCTGGGCTGAGGGAGGTGGCGATGCAACGGCGGTCAGTTGTAGAAGGTGAATGGTATGCGCAAAAAAAGCGTCGAAGTGAATTATGTTCTTGCAGTAGGAACGCCTATGGCTTCAACTTTCCGCCGTGAAGGCGGATGTTTTCTTCAGAGGACTTATTAGCGGAGACTCGACAGTGCTTCTACACCACCGTAGAAAGTGTCGAGTCCGAAAAGCTTCTACTGTGAGGGGGTCACCTGTTTCATGAGCACTAATATTTTGTGCACTCTCGGGGTACACTCACGGTTAACGAGTGGTCAGCACTGTATCGTGACCTAGTGCTTATTGGAGCTGATTTCTGTGAGGATTGCTCCGGAGATATTCGATTTTTTCGAGAGGAATGAAAGCGACGCTCTTCTCGGTGCTGGATTAGTTCATCTAGACGGCGGCGAACCTGTGTGAAGGCATAGGGATGAATTCGCTGGTCGCGTTTGTGTACCAACTAACCACCGAAGGTCAGCGGCATCTGCGTATGAATGCTGCTAAGAAGATGTATGGTTAGCAGGCGGTCAGATCAAGGGAAGCCATTGTCGCCACATTCGAGGGCAGGAAAGGGATTACTTGTAGAAATATTCATTTTTGCAGACGGCTTGTGAAAATTTTTCGCTCCCTTCTTCTTCGGACGAGCGGGGGAGCGAATGTCACGGCCCTGCAATTTGCATAGAGCACAAAGAAGTGTTTCTTCATTTATGTCTGCCTCAGCTGCAGTATTTATTTATTTATTTATTTATTTATTTATTGTACCCTCAGGGCCCGAAGGCATTAAAGCAGGTAATTTACCCATGTCCTTCTTTATGACATGTTGACAAGAAATACGACGAGGTTGGAAGGGCTGCAGTTTAATGATCGCACTGCATGAAGGTACTCCGGCAAAGTCAACGGGCAGAGCCCCGGTGCCCCATAGGCCGTTTCTGCGGTACTAAGCTAGTTGAACAGCGAATGTTTGCACGCATTTACACAGGACATGGGCTGATCACATGATAAACCATGCAGCGGAGGGTGTCAGGGCCAGATGTAAACTATATTTTCACAGGATCATGCTTGCTGTCATCCTGGGGGATCTTCGTAACCGCACACATTTCACAGGCCTCCACCAAGGATGGCGAGTTCGCCATAATAGTGTTCGTTATGCAATGGGCGACAAACCCGCAGTAGTTAGAAGAACCAGGAATGTGGTCAAGTGTGGCTTCAATATACCGGGGCGGGGCAGCTTTTTTGTCAAATCGCAATGTTGGTTTGATGGGGACGCGAAAAGAGTTAGCAGCAGGTGGAAGCGAGGCTCGACTCGCGGGAGGCATATGTGATCGTGATAGGGGCTCAGACGCTGGCGTCGCCCATTAAAGGGAACGCTTTGCCAGGATGACGGCACCGTTCCTTGAGGGAGTGCCACGGGCACGGAGGCGCTGCAGCAGTCCACGGTACAGGCCAAAAACGTTGCATCAGAAGACGAAACAGGCTGCAGGAGGCCCGTAGGTGCTGAAGATTGCGTGGACATGGAGGCTGCGTCATGTAGCAACACAGTGGGCACCCGCGCAGCTCTCTTCGAGGAAGCAGAATCTATGCAGGCGGGTAGCGCGGCCTCGCTCAGCAATGCCGTGCTACGCTTAGCTTGCGCGTGGGGGTCCCTGTAGGGTTATCTTAGTTAAAAATGAGCCCACCTTGCTGGGAATCTTTCTGGAGGGGCGTTTTTGGCATTCGTTCGCACGGAGGACATTGTTCCACTTACACAACACGACATAAACAGGCAAAACAAGACGAAAACACAGTGCTAGAAGCAAACACGTACCAGCTTCATTTTTTCTTGTTGCGTTAATGCGTTCACACAACAACTGTCTGCAGCGTGTGTTCTTTGTTACATCTGCTGAAAACGCTCAGTACCAGACAGCTTTTAAAACCGGGCGCACAGCTTGGGCCAAACAGTTATGTTTACAGGATAACGCGTTGTCATTTCCTATCACTTATAGCGCTGAGCCCCGCTCAAAATCTGTAGTGGGCAACCATTTTCTGGCATCGTGGCGAATAGCGTGTGTCTGGAAATACTCCTCATACTCGCACCGGCTCTTGAAAAAGAACTGACTGCAATTTTCGCACGCCGAGGACCACAAAACGAAATTTATCTGAGAATATTCCACAGCTCGAAATAAGAAAATTACGCCTATGTTTACGACGTCAATATTGTCGTTTTTGAAGCTAATTGATACTGTTTTACTGCCTAGCACTACTGCGCTAAATATAAACGGCTCACTGGTTTGTGTGAAGCTTGACCGGGAGGGTTACCTTGGGCAGGTCATAAATAAATGAGATAAATAAATAAATATCGGCACGATTGCGATTTTAACCAGCTGCGGCACGAACAGATCTGCTTCGCTGGCCACGGCTCCAGAGCCCTAGGCCGAACTCTCCTCGTGTAAAACTGCAACCCACTCACGGGCTGTGCATTGCACGTTGTCTTTTTCATCAACTAATTGTACTATCAAAATGATGTTCGCGCTATTATTTATGGGCCGGTAGAAACATAGAGATGCGCGCAGGATGCGTAGACTTGGACAACGATGTGGCAGCAATACGGCACTACAACAATACGCGTCGGCTTTGACAACCTTGCTTCAGAAACGTAGCGCAATAGCATAGGCCGCCGGCGTATACTGGGTAAATTGGCGCTAACGATGAAAAAGTTGAAGGCGTCCATAAGTGGCTCCCTGCATCAGTGGACGCCTCAACTGCGCTTTCAGGTGCGTCGCGATTGCTTCCACCTTTAAAAAACTGAGCTTCCTTTCCTTCCTTTCTATCTCATATATGTTATCCCTATTATGCACATAAGTTTTGTCGAATGTGCCAGAGTATTGCAGCAGCATGCACATCGTAGTTTCTAAATTTTGGGAAACAGGCTTGATTTTTGCACAATCTTATCACGGAAGCTTTGATAGAGTTCCCGTTTCCTAAGCGGTGCAGACAGTTCGTTGCGAACGCGCTACAAAGAGGGAACGGTGGGAACTATTTCCGTCACTTATTTCTTCTTCAGCTGCGCAATTGTTTAAGCAATAAAAGGCTGTAATTACTTTATAAGTGTAGAAGAGCTTTCGATCTTAATATAAAACAGTAGTATATCTTGGATAGTCTGCTGAAAGAGAGGAAAAGTTTACTTTCGAACCCGACCTCCGCGGAGCTTTCGATGGCGTCGAAATGCAAAGGAACCCGTGTGCTGTGCGATGCCAGTCACGTTAAAGATTCCCAGGTGTTCGAAATATGTTTCTTTCTTCTTTCATTCCCTCCTTTATCCTTTTCCTTACGGCGCGGTTCAGGCGTCCGCCGAGATGTGAGACAGATACTGTGCCATTTCCTTTCCCCAAAACCAATTTATTTGTTATTAACTCCTATTACCAACACTGGACCTCTCCGATAAGGATATGTTTCGTTTTTAAAACGACTTTTGTTGGGATACTTTGTTGACTTACTAACGCCTGCTGGGGGGCTAGTTGCTGCATATTTTCCTAAAAGGACTTCGCGTCATACTCTCTTACTGTGTGCTGTCTGTAATGACGCCATGTGCCTTTACGAAAATATTGTGTTCATAGTACGGATACTTTCGACCGTTCCTGCCTTTGCTTCATTGATGGGTAAGGTACAACCAGAAAAACAATAGTACTTTGTACTTCTCAAATCCAGAAAAGACAACGCCGGGGAGGAAAGACTAAAGAAATAAATTAAGACACATAAGCTTAGAAGTTGGTGGTTGTAGTGTTTATTCAAAAATAAAAATCAAAAGGAAGGAAAATATTTTTGCTAGCCCCTGCATCTGCCACCACTACGGATGCACCTGAGCTGGGGCCGCGGAAATAAAGAATAGCAGGCAGAATGGAGAAATTAAAAGAAAGAGGTCAAGGGACAGCAAGAAAGTATAGGGGGAGCAGTAACATACACAAATACACTATTTACACAATAATACATATATACAGGTTGCACTCGTGTTGAGTCCACAAAAGAAGAGAAAGCAGACACGCACAACACTATGCATAGAGTGCAGCTGGAGTAGGGCGTCTAGCTGTTGATCGTCCAAGGTAGCACGCGCAGAGCGTTCGGTCACTGCACGACAGTACCTGGTGGAAAACAGACGGGACGTCAAGCCCGTCTGCTGGAAGAATGCACAGAGGCTCACCCAGGTTCGCACACGGGTGAGCTTAGAAGAAACGGCATTTTTTTTTGCGTCAAGTGTGTCCTCAGCGTCTCATCCTTTACTCTGCCTTTCTGGTTTTTCGATATTCACATGCAACCAGCCCAAACCTTTTATTGTCATTTTGCACTACGAGAATCGCATGGGGCGCAAAAGTTTACGGGGCTTGTTTTTTGAGTCCCCTATAGTTGCGCTTTTTGAGAAAAATATTCGCCTTTTTTTGCGCCAGGGCCTTATGCAGGATACGTACCAAAACGGCCAATAGTCAATAAAGCCAAGCAAAAGGTAAGGTTTTTTTTTCAATCCTATATGGTGGGATTGGTCTAGGTGTTCATTCAGCATCCTAATCATTGTTTAGATTTGACGATTCTTTCGCGGAAATAGCAAGAGAGAGAAATACATGCCCCCAATCGGTTGGGATCTTACCGGTGGCCTGTCATTTTCTTTTATTTATTTATGTCGAATTTTTCACTCAAAAATCGGTTAGGCTACTAATAAACGTTTTGACTAACACCGTCATCTGATGTAAAAACCAAATATTCTGTTACTTTTTCCTTCGCTACATTGACTCTAGGATCATAGATCTCGGGTGTTGCATGATGCGCCTAGGACCTCGGAATTGCCAGCAGTTTCGCAATGTGAGCCGTTCTGGGCATTGAAATTATTAGGGCATTGTGAATTGCTTCTTTCGTGGTAGGCACCGAATTGATGAATCTGTCGCTTGAAAATTCTATCAGCTACGAAATAAAGTTCCACGCTTTACTTCAAGAAGTATTTACCTCAGTGCTAAATAAACGAGAATTTCATATGTGAATTGCAAGCTAAGCAAAAATATGAAAAATATTTGTTTTCGCGGATTTAAATCGGTTATTTTCCTTAGCCAGGGGTATATGGTGTTCTAGCACATCCTTAAATTGCCAGGTAGCGTTCGATTTTTTCAAATCTTTGCAGAGAATGTGCTCGGTGGGTGCACTGTTGAAAGAGAATATCATTCGTTTCCTATATGTGTTTCCTATATCATTCGTTTCCTGCTACCATAGCCAGTGGTGCCACTCTTGAAAGTAGTGATATTGCATATTGCTTACGTTACAGAGTGTTGCTGGCCTCTAAAAAACAGGGCGCTCAATAAACTGCATTAGCAACACGTGCTGTTAACTAGGAAGCACATAGGACTTCCAGTGTCCAGTATCCTCGCAAATATCCTCGCAAGCATACTCGACTTTTTTACTGCGTAAGCAGTACTAGTTTCACATAGCGAAAATGGCGGCGCCTGTATGTAGTCTTGGGGAGGCGAACCTCTGCCATCTAAAAGCACCACCCACCAGCCACCTCCATACCCAACCCCAGCAGCTAGAGTGCTGCCCACCCTAATTCCCGCCAACCATTACTACACACAGGCGCTTCCCCACCAACCAACCACCCACCTCTACCCTCCAGAAGTTCAGCACATCACCAGCCCATCTACCTCTACCCTAAGCAAGACTTCTGCCCAGTAGAAGCCCATGCAGCAGCGGAACGACAAAGCGACGGCGAAATTGAATTCACAGACGCTGTTGGAAGTCCGCTGCGGTCCAGAAGCGCCATGCATCTCCCAACTCCATCTCCCCTAGGGATGAGCTGGCCACCAATTCACTGTCACCCTCGACCCACTTCTCCACCGATCCTGGCCCACCTCACCCTCCAGCAAAACTCTTTCGTGTGTGTGAAGCTTCCGCTGGGAGTGTGTGTGTGAGCTTCCGCCGGGAGTTGGGAGAAGAGCCATGCATCTCCCAACTCCATCTCCCCTAGGGATGAGCTGGCCACCAATTCACTGTCACCCTCAACCCACTTCTCTACTGATCCTGGCCCACCTCACCCTCCAGCAAAACTTTTTCGTGTGTGTGAAGCTTCCGCTTGGAGTAAATGCATCCGCTAGAGTAAATGCAAGAAAATTATTATCGATGGTAAATCCTACTGCTTTCGCAGAATTGTCGCGTCAGATGTTTCCTCGCCCCATATTCTTTCTGTTCTTACGACTTATAAAGAATCAATGGAATTAGTTATTGGGCTAGATGATATAGCAGATTTAATTTCTTAGTTTCCCTGCAGAATGGCAAAAGGCCAAAGAAGGGAAGAAGGACGACCACAGCGCTGTGTTCATCCTTCTTCTTTCCTTCTTTGGCCTCCTTGTGTTGCGCTGGAAACCCGACAACTTAAATTTAGAAATACTCTTCCTGTTCTGACCGCGACCTTCATAAAATCTCTGCTTGTCGAGAACATGAGCGCGATATTACCTCTTAAAACCAAGCCATTCTCAGGCTGTTTTCAAAACAAATCTTTGCTCGCGCCGAGTGCTTCTTATCTTTGCACCTTACATTGCGCTCTTTAATATTTAAAAAAGAAGCAGGTTTTAATATTTGCGTTTAAATTTGGCGCCTCTTGACTTCTGGACGTGCAATTTGGGTGCAAGAACTGTGCATATGCTTGACAGAATTTCGTATCGGGGGGTTTCGCTATTATGCGTGCATTTTCCTTTGTTTGCTTCGGTTTTCTTTGTGGCTGGACATTTAGGTAACTTTCCGTTTAAAAGGATTGTCTACCTATATTGGACTTTGTTAATGACTGGATATACCGACCAAATATTCACTCATTCTTGCTTTTAAAGCACTTTAGACACGTAGCTTTCTTGTGTGTTTTCTTCGTTCAAATAATGCGTTAAACACCACAATAGAGGAATAACCGCGTGATATTCACCGATGGCCGTTAATAGATTGTAATTGAATTGCTGCTCTTATGCTGTTTTGGTTTTGGTTTCATGAACTGAGCGATTTCTGTGACGTCTAGCTGAACTTTTGTTCACGTGAAGCACGGAAAATCTTCAATGTAATCGCTGATGCGTAGGTTTAATTAACTACAGCACTTAAATCAGCCTGCTTCATGACCTAGAATTACAAGTGACGTATCAGCAGTTCTGTCGCCGTTTAATTGGGCCTCACGTGTCTAGAGTTGAACCGAACGTCACAGCTATCGTTCTCTTGATGAAACAGAAACGAAACAGCTTCAAGATGAAATTCAATTGTAAATTATTTATCGTTCGCAGGCGAACACCATGCAGTGCTCCTTGTACACCAATGTCTGAAAGAAGAAAACACGCAAGCAAAAATTTGACGTTCATAGCGCTTTGAGCCTGCTTCAGTGTAAAGTGTAACAAATGCTGCTCAAATTGAATTCATTCAGATCAGGACCCGTGTGAACATGCCAAGAAATGCAGAGCTTGTTAGCTTTGTTCTTGGGCATAGATCCGTGCCTTAACCTCGGCGTTGGTGCTGCGCCTGTACTTTAATCAAAGTATTGCAGATGTGTACAGTCGCGAGTAAAAAAAAATTCCCGCAATGACGTCACTGGAGGGACGGAAATCGCACCGCACGACTGGCGCGGCGCTGTGCTTTGCGAACACGCCTGCAGATTTGTGATCGGCGTGTTCGTAGCCGTAGCGCAGAGCCTTGCTATCTTCTGCTGCGATGGCAGATCACCAGTGGTAATATTTTTTACTCGCGACAGCACATCTCGACAACACACTAATCTCAAATGTATAGACTTGAAAAAAGAACGCTAAAGCCACGGATTTCTACTCTTGTTCCAGACGCCGACGAACTTGTATTCAAAGAGCAACGTTGATTAAAAAACTTAGACATGCGAGTGTTTACCAATTTTTCTAGAAGGCACAGGCGACCGGGGTCCACTGATTTGCCTCTAGAAGGTGCAACGTGCAGAAGCGGCCCGTAGCTCCTAAAACAGAGCCAACGTACGGCTGTGTTGAAGAAAGAAAACATTATTACTGTAACACGAATTCAGATGGCTACGAATACAGGAGCGCTCTGAATTGCAAAACGTAGTCGTCACAGTATGCGCAACAAAGCGCGAGTGGAGATCAGAAGCATGGAGCAATTGCTTTCTTCCAGAAGCGTGCGGTTTTTAAAAGATTAGCAGTATTATTCTTCTTTCTGCCAGTAAATTATATTGTTGATCTTAGTACGATAGGAAGGAGACGGCACACGTTTCCAGGGATATTGCAAAAGAGCAGCAAGTTGGGTTAGTTGGTATTGGATCACGACTGAATAAACCATTACTGTGCTACAACAAGGGCAAGGACTAAACACGTAAAGAACAGGACAAGCGAAGACTCGCAAGTACTTTTATTAATGCGAAAGCATTAGTATATGGTTTTGTCGCGTCGGCAAAAAGTGTCTGCAAACTTTTTCTGCACGGTTCTGTCGTTCTGTGGAGATGAATGGAGAAAAGATGGATTGTATTACGTAGTGCGTGAGTAGATCTTAAAATGGGAAAAGTTAGGTCGATGAATAAATTCTGCTTAATTAATTAAAGTGAATTAATGAATATAAATGTTGTGTTTGAAGCAGGTTTTGTGTTACTGATTCGATGAAAAGTAATGTAAATGCTGAGAAGGCTTACTTAGTGTTAAAAAATAAAATAGAGAAAAATAAAAATAAAACAGATAATACGGAAATAAGAAATTCAAATACATACAAAATGAAAACAACAAATTTTGAAATAAAATAAAATTACAAACGGGGAATAAAATAAAAACTTAAGAAAATCAAAATTAAAAGAAATTAAAAATTGTATTCAAATACAGAATAAATTTTAAATATTGACAAATAAAAATTAAGCAATGTGTTTTGGAGGGAGAATGAGAGGAAACAGAAAGGCTTTCGCATTTCCGCTGTTAAGCAGACTTAAGCGCAATCCTGTGTTTTACAAGAAACACGGTGAATATATGCACACAGAACCAAAGAACTATAAAAACAAAGGCACCAGCGCATACTACAAGTAAGTCATGGTGTTCGCGCAGGTGCCGTTGTTTGCGTGGTTCTTTGGGTCTGTGTGTATATATTTCTCGCGTTTTTTGCAATAAAAGTAGTTGTGAGTCTGCGGCTGTTCATTTCCGGAAGTGTATGTCTTTGTGTTAGTTATTAGCGCAGTAACGGTTTATTCGGTCATGTCCAAGGATATTCCTGCAGTGGCTCCGACTGATTCACCTTAGGGTATGTTGACACGTAGTGTGTGTTCTCGTTTGATTACTTCTATGTTTTTAACTGACGTAAGAGCGCAGGACAAAAGATGACAGAAGGGAACTGATTAGCAGTTGCCACCAAAACGTGTACCCCGGTTACCTCGTCTGAAAACGAGAGCGTGGACACCAGCGCTTATTCCGGCGCTCTGATATCTCTTATTCGTACCTTTCTATTCACACCACTCCTTTCCTACTGTGCGAGACTACGGACACAGCTGGTCTCCAATTGTTGTTGTTGTTGTTAGCCTATCAAAGGATGCCGTATACCCACACTGGGGAATCGGCCAAGAATCGGGTGACTATTCACCTGTATTCAGGTAATTAAAATGAAAAGCAAGCGGGAAAGCGACACCGGAGGATTCTTCCTTATGAACAAAAAAGGGATAAAAGTTTTTGTTTCAAAATTAGTAATAATAATACTAATAATAATAAAGAAGAGGACTGAACCACAATTATTAAGGCAAAACATAATAATTGACAGAAAAGAAAATTTTATGACATTAGCATTGCAGTCGGTGAGATTCTAGCAGGAAATTTAGAACACCGGTACAAACAGATCTGTGGCTGAACCCGAATGTTGTGGCACCAAATGATAGCAAGAGCGGGCTGCTTAATCTAAGGCCTAGGGGCCGCAAAGGCTCCTCCGGCAGCCTTTTTCTCAAAGAGGTATGTCGGCGACAACAGAGCAAAAAATGCTCAATGGATTCACGCTCACGACAAAATGCACAAAGGGGAGAGAGCGCCAAACCCGACCTGTGTAAATAGAAATTTAAAGGAGGTACACGGCACCGCATCCTCGTCAGAGATACTTCAAGCTGCCGAAATCGACAAATTTGCCTGTTCCAAGAATATCTGAGGTGTTGATAATCAGCCGATGTTACATGTGTTGTGTCTTGCGTGCTTAAAAACGCACGTCGCCGAAATCTAGATGCTGTAATGTAGGCTGTAGCCGGGAGGATTGGCAACACGGGGCCGCTGAGGGAAGGCTTTGCGAGATTGTCAGCAATCTCATTTACTGCCACACTGCTGTGACCGGGAACCCATACTAAATGAACAAGACTCAAATGCGGAGGAAGTAGGGATAAGAAAGTTGTTAAAATGGGACCATCAACATGTGCAGCGAGGGACGAACACAAAGATAAAGAATCTGTAATTACTGCCACTGCGGTAATAGAGGGCTCTAGCTTGCGTAGAGCAAGTACTACTGGCAGAAACTCTGCTTGAAAAATAGGGGTGAAATCTGGAAGCCAAAGTGAAAAAGACCAGTCTAAATGCGAACAGAATATTCCCACACCTGCCTTTTCATTGCACTGCGATGCGTCGGTTGCTATTGCAATTAGGCTCTCCAATTAGGCTCTCAGGCTTCCTGTCCTCTTCGTCCTCTTTCCGTTGGCCCTGACACATGTTCACGTTTGCCGCGTTTTGGAATCAAAACACATGAACAGATGAACCTCCAACAAACCGCGGATATCTACATGTCATCGTTCACTCGGGAATTTTTGCAGGCAAACACTGCTTAATTTGCCAGGTAGATTAACGGTGATAATTGCGCTGTTGAATTTATGTGCCAGCACCTTCAAGGGGTGCCTTACAAAACGTTAAAATAAAAAAAAAATATTCACTTGCGAAACATCGAAATGTTTCGTAGCCAAAAAATATGAGAGTGACCGATAACAAATGCTTTAGGTTGCCTAGTTATTGGAACAAGTTTCTCCATGTGTCACAGGATGTAGATCAACAAAAAACGCGCAGCCAAGGGAAAAAAAATTTGAGCTCCTGTATGAGATTCATGTGGGATATTAACCACATATTTCACTCCTCCCAAATGATGCTTATGTCTTGTAGCAATACAGTCTAGATTGCCACCAAGCATTTTTCTTCTTGCTGTCTTCGCTTTCTTACTCATCTTCCAGAATTTCGACAGCGTTTTTTTATTTGCAACGGTCCGAGTACAGTAATTCCAGGCTAAGCTGACTTCAGCTTCATGTCTTCGACGAAAAAAACGTTGGACTCTCCCAGTGACTTTAGATAAGGCCCCGTTATGTAGGTTTTAGATGCGAAGCAAAGAATTGCTCGAACGAGGCCCAGGCTCTGAAGAGGCAAGGACGCATGCAAACGCAGACTAACAACTAACAACTTTAAAGCGGGAAAATCCCGGTAGAGGTTCAGTAATGAGGGAGCCTCTACAGTAAACGCAAATAACAGCCGAGCAACCGTTGGCTACAAGCGGCGTCCTTGCGATTTTCTCCTATGCTCTCGTACGCTAGACTTAGCCTTGTCCGCCCAGTTGCAGCATTCGTTCGTTTCGAACAAACAAGCCGACGAAAAAAAAAGAATTGAAAGAATGCTTCAGCGTTATCGACAGCGTGATCATTTCGACATCGTTTCTGTTTATCTTTGAATTTTGACTCTTTGCGGCTGCATTTCTTGCAGGCTATAATTTGACGCGGTGTGCAATCAACGGGGCAATGGACCCGTTCGTTGCACAGATCAACCAAGTGGCACAAACTCTTTCGCTCCAACGCCGTTTTCGTCGGGCCCGCTATATCAGGCTGAAATTCCGACATTTTCTTTATCGCTCGAGAAGTGCCGCCAAGATATGAAATTAGGCTCATTCATAATCAGTTCGCTCATAGTTATTACTGGCACGCGTGGTTTCATATTGCGCATTTGGTATATTTACTAAACAGAGAGGGCAGTACTCGGAGGGAGGAAAGCAGTTTTTTCGGTGTTTGCTTGTGCGATGAAACGTAAGGAACATTATCTGTGCTCTTAGGAACTTGTTTGCGCCTCAGTGGAACACTGTTTCGATCTCCTGATTGATATAGACAGGAAAGTGGTGAAGGAAGAAAAAAAAAATTGGACGAATCACCGTGGTCTGGAAACAATTTGAAACACACAGGGCTTGCATTAATTTTACAACTGAGACAAGTGGCAATCGGTTACGATACTAGAAAGAACGATAGATAGACGCAATGCAGCGTAAAGCGAAATCACGACAAGCAAAAGCATATCTGGTCATTCACAACTTCCGAACAGAAAAGCACGCAAAGGGATGAGCGACGCAGAAACCAAGAATTTTATAGCCGTGTTTAGCCTCTTTTCGAACGACATGCCAAGAAATGTACCTTCATTCATGTTCAGCTTTCTTGGACAAAAAATTTGAATATTGCAATATTGTGAGCTACTGTAAAGGGATTATTGAAGGTAATGGTGCAATCTTCTGATCCGTAGCAAAATTTTTTAAGTGTTTCCATCGTTTTCATCGCGCAGTTGAGACTGTCACCGAAAACCAATAAGGAACCTTTTTGACGATAGCAAAAACATTATTAGGAAAAAATGTAAGCCTGTTCGCGGATAACCTGCGGATATAATAATTAATATAGTGAAATCTTCTAATATATAAAAAAAACTTCGCTCAGAAGCTCTTTCCCGTTGAAAAATGCATTGGTGCAGAACATTTAGGTATGCAGGCTCTATAAAGGTTAAAAGGCATGTCGTCATCTGTAAAATTTTTTCCTTGGCCTAATATTTAGAGTAGTCACACAAGATAGGATACATTTGTAATAATCAAGTAGTAGCTCATCGGCGCCCACTCAAACGCAGTCATACGGCAGCGCTGGAATGCTATACAGCTTTCACAGTTACCTTACAGCTGAATAAAAATTCGTCCACGTCTGGAGGTGGGTCTTTTTCCTTAATTATTGTCTTCTGATTCACGCTTAAATCAATATAAAACGAAGCCAGTGCTGTCCGTATGGGTACTTAAGTTCACGGACAATGTAATATAACTTTAATTATTCCCTGGTAGTCCCGACGTAGTAGTTATCCCGTTTCTAATTGTTTTTTTTAAATAACGAAAGTTGTAATCAAGAGACATTGCCTGCAAGATATACAGACAGGTGCCTGCTGCATGCTTGAAACTCACAAAAAGTGCCTGTTGCCTTGGATTCTGTTGTGCTGGAACTCTCTTTGTGGAATTTGTAATCATAGAGTCTACCTAACGGAACTTTTCAGGATCAATGATTTATGTTTCATGATAGAAAGCAAAGCGGTGGAGGAACACCGGTGGAGCATAGGACCAGTGCTGGCACCGGCTGTTCCTTTCCATCACCGGAGGTCACCTAGAGTGCTGTTTTTTTATTAATTGAGGCTTTATGAAACAATTCTTTCCTTTTTTTGTTTGTAGCTTCGGAATTGTTTTCTCAGCGCTAGTTATCAGATGCACACAGGAAAACACGCGTGATGCACGCCACTGCAGTAGGTCCAATTCGACTGGCGAAGTCAAAGCTTCGGCCGCTGTCAATCTTTTATCGGTGCAGCGACCGCCCCCCGGAGTTTGTGCCTGGATACCCGGTTCCTTTTTGGGAAATTAAATTCCCACATGTTGCAAGTGGTTAGGGCTTAAGGTATGCTTTTCAGGAAGGCGGTGTTGAAATGATTCTGGTGGGCACTGCGTCCACCGTACGTCTTTTAGCTGCGATAACATAGGATCAAGAAGGCGGACGATGCCTATGCTTGAGGACAGCTCACTGAGCGAAATCATCAGTGAGAGAAGCGACCAGCTGGTAGCAAGTGTTACGGACGCACCCCGCATTCATCGAGATCAAAATTTGCGCTCCTTTCGACGCGACTCCTTTTATCATGGGCTACTAAAGGAATCTCTGAACACCACAAGATTTGTAAATATGAAAGGCGGAGCTACGAGCTGGACAAAAGTCGTGATATTAAAGTATTTTTTCGCCACGTATGCAATCGACCACTGTAATGAAAACCTACTTTATATACTAGCAGCGGTATAGAAGTTGGGAGAGCTTCATAGTGTTCACTAGCGCCCCGAGTAAGTCTGGTGACGCAGGGACACTGCGCGCGTAGTGCATAGTTCGTTTCAGCTCGCCGGCATTGATTCCCACGCTGCCATAGCAAAAGGGCTATGCCACTTCAGGAAGCGCTATGCACCTTACTTTGACTTTTGCTTCAGTAGTAACCGCATGGACAAGGGCAGCTGGGGTTGTCATTTAGCTTGAAAATGGCTTTAGCGCAGAAGCAGCAGAATGTTTTAATATAACCATACACTTATTTGCCTGTTGAGCGATAAAGTCGCCCTAAACAGCGATACAGCGGACGAAAAAGTAAGGCCACATCACATCACATGCGCTGCGCATGTGATGCGCACATAACTATCATCCCATGCGCATGCGTGTGCTTTTGCGTTCGCAGTCGTGTCTGTTTCGCTAGTTTCAGGAAAAAAAGTAGGCCACCTGTGCGTTAGGCACACGCAATTGCTTTTCAAGCTACTTTGTCGTGCATGGAGTTCATCGGCGCCCGGTGGACGCCCAAGCTTGCACTGTTCGCACTATAGGCAGCAACCTGACAAAATAAAATGCTGTCATCAGCAACCAGGGAGCACTGGTTAACATTTTGCTTTATTACCGTATTGCATGTTTTGTAGCTTGTACCGGAGTGCGTTATTTGTTGATAGCCTTGAACCATACTGTGCAAGAGGGCGACTGGGAAGAAGGAAGCACTGCTACAATATAAAAGGTTGGTTTCTTGACACAAATTGAATGCAGCGTAGAAACACTGCACTACTGTGCAATAAGAATAGGGAAGGTTAAGAACAAGGTATAAAATTTACACGAACACAGACTTCTGACCAGGGGAAAAAAAGGAATAACATATAGGACTAACAGGAACTAGCTGAGAAACATACAGAAAGCGTACACTGTAAAACGCTTCGGAAGCGCACAAGTATTTTCGGCACTGAAGTTTTCTCGGATTTTGATCAGCTCAGGCATACAAACTAAGAACAGAATCAGGGGGTGAGCACGCTGGGTTTGTCATTATTCTTTACGTCCGCGAATAAAGTTGTGACCATGTGACGGCCGCGATTTGATGCGAGCCCACGCCTTCTCGGTGAGATTCGCATCCCCGCCTTTCGCCTAATGAGCTGTGTTTGATGCGCGCAATGAAAATGCAGAGCACAGTAATGCACGGTCTTTGCGCACAAGTTGGCTATGTAGAGAGACTTTAATAACTCAGGATGAATTGTTGGGAGCATTTAGTTTAGATCACAGGTGTAGAGTTCTTACTGCTTCAGTTTAGTCTAGCGGACGTGTCCTCTAGTATTATTTTTATTATCATTCCGATAACTCCCAGGCTCCAACTGTAGTATTAAATAAGGGGGGAGGGAGAGGTAATATAAATCAACAAACTAGAGACTGATATCATTGCCGCTGCGTTGGATCACTGGCTATGGCGTTCCGCGCGAAAGCATGACGTATGACTGCATCTATGAAGGCTATGTTTCGATGTGTCGATGCCGCGAAAAGCAAAAGTGCCCGAGAAATGTCATCACGTGAAAAAAAATTAAGGCAATCCAGATTCCTACGCCATACCCCATTCCTGATACTCGAGAGTGTTCTTTTCGCATGTAAAAACTGCTATTGCACGAAAAAATAATTATTTTTGCAGCATATAGCAATTGCAATTCTTAAAGTAAAAAGAAACACAGCTCGCTCTGCGCTGATTGGTCGTCGACGAAGGCACGTTATTGCCGCTATTGGCACGCAGCACAAAGAACGCAAGGTTCGGTGGCGACTGCGCGCTTCTTACATGGCTACTCCAAAGAAGACTTTGCGCTCGTAGACATCGTAATCGCCAGCATGTTCGCCTAATTGTGTAAACAGACATGCCAGTGAGCAGGAAAGAACGTGCATGCGCCCCCGGCAGTCTCAACAACAGGAGTTCACCGTTAGAATTAGCAGCGATGCATTTCTGCTACTGCTCCCGCAGCCTGTCTAATTTTGCCACCGGCCGTGTTTAGGCACGAAAAGCTTTTGGTTTCAATTCTACACTTACTCGGGCAAACATCGTCTTTAAACAGTGGCGACGCCGACGCATCCACCCACAGAGGAGCGACGAGAGCAACCGACCACATCGTGCACTCGATATTTACGGCATGGACTATATGGGGATATGTTATATTGAGTTTCCTCTTTGTGCTTGTTTACTGAGTGCGTGTAGTTTTTCAAGTACACTAAACATGCGCCGTTACTAACTTTTAGTGCACGTGATGTAAAGCAGTCGTTCATCATAAAGAGAAGGAGCTTTAAAAAATGCGAACAACAAGAAAGAAAATGCAATGCCAGAGAGCGAGCCCTTGAAGTTCTCTCACGTTGTCCTTCGTTCCTTCTTTCTACATGGTACCTGGCTCCTCGTTTTTATATCCTGGTTAAAGCAACCAATTGTTATTATTTAATAATTGATCGTGAGCTGTGCCCGCAAGCAGTGAGCAATGAGGTCGACAACATAGTGGTATTTTTAAGCACAGCCATAACCGAAAGTCGATGTGTACTAAACCAATCATCAAAGGGTGTCCTATCCCAGGTGTTGCGAATGAAACTACCACAAATCAGCAAGTTGGCGATGTATCTGTAGGAGTTCTCTGTTTCTCTGTGCATTGTGCATTCTGCAAGTTAGTGTGTATGTGCATGTGTGTGTGTGTAAGAGAAAGAGAGAGAGAAAAAAAGAGAGATCAATAAATACCTACCGGTTCCTTTCTATTCCTTGGTGTCTCAATAAAGAAACTTCAGAACAAGAAAAAGCTTTAGCGAGACTCGTACAGGCATGTGTCATCATTAATAAGACACAATTTGCTTAGTACCGGTACATGAAAAATTCGCGACCATCTAGCACGAGATTAAGCAGGCACATTGCCTCATAGCGGCGGGTTTAATGGGCTGACCGAAAAAAAAAATAACATTTGTAAAAACATATAACTACCACATGTTCTTCACATAACGACAGAGTATGAGTAAACCAATACAGGGCGCAAACGTGCTTTAAAAATTCCTGAATTGTACCGAAATCCTCCACGGAGTGATTTGCTTAAGTTCCTAGCCTGTAACTGGGGATGGCTCTTTTTGATACTTTTTGTTCTCACACGTGCACAGTAAGCCAGTATTGAGCGCTGTACCAAGATAAATCGTTTACCTGAAGCGTACTATCTCCTTCCGTTACCCCGCATCTACGAAAGAAATTATGTGGCACGTAATGCGCCACCAAAATGAAACGGCGCTTCCCAGTGCCACTTAGACATCTTTAAACATTTATAATCCCAAAAGCACCTGCTTAAAAGCATAGAAAAAAATTCGCTCTGCTCACTCTGAACGCGATACACTCTTCATGTCTAGCTCATGTAACAGCTTGCATGCACAGAGGAGGCATCATGTCCGCCGCATCAATAAATTAAAAAGTTTTGGCCTCAAGAAACTCAACTACCGTTCAAAATCTTTCCTTCTCATCGTATCATGCTTAAAGAAGCCGAGTTAAGAGGAGTGCTTATTATGTAATATGACCGACTGGCAGGAGTTCAAGCAGCGCAGCAAAGAGGTAGACGAAGTGCAGCTGTGATTTCGAGTGACGCTTGTGAGTGTATCCGTCGTGTCGCCGTTCGACCAACGCCAACCGACCTGCGCTTCGAAGAAACACCTTTACACTTGGTGGAGGGGTCTCGGTTCTCGTCCCGTTCCTTATCCTGAAACTTTGAAGCGGAACACTTCTCGTCCCCGCCACCATGCCGGAAGGTCCGAGCGAACTATCGCAGCCCATTCCTATGCGACCGTCTTCTCCTCCGGGGTGCAGCACCAGCGTGACCCTTCTCTATTTAGTGGCGCCGACGACCAGGACGTCGACGATTGGCAGGCCTCCTACTAGCTCGTCAGTACTTACAATCGGTGGGACGATTCCCTTAAACTGAGCAACGTCCTCTTCTACCTCACTGACGTTTCCAACCTATTGTTTCGCAACCATAGAGCAGATCTTCCCACCTGGTCCTCCATTAAGTCGAGCTTCGCCGACGTTTTCGGCCGCCCCGCCATCCAGAAACTTCGCGCCGAGCAACGTCTTCGTGCTCGAGCACAGCTCCCTGCTGAGACATTCACTAGTTTTATAGAAGATATCGTTGACTTGTGCAAGCATGTGAATCCGTCCATGACCGAAACTGATGAAGTCAACCACATCCTTAAAGGAATCGCCGATGATGCCTTTGAGGTGCTCCTGGCGAAGAACCCCAACTCGGTCGCTACCGTCATCCTGCTGTGCCAAAACTACGACGAACTACGAAAACAACGCGCATCTAAGCGGCAGTTCGGCGCGCCTGCAGTGGTTCTTGCTGGCTTGGCCTTTGGTGGCACGTCTTCTGAGCAGTCCCTGTTCAGGCAGCACGTTAAAGCCTTCGCCCGCGAAGAAGTCGCCCGCCAGCTTTCTCTGCTGCATCACATTCACGACCCCTTCTGCCCTACTCCGGACTTGGCGCCATTCTTCGCGCCCACTATCCGCCGTGCTATTCAGGAGCAGGTCGCTGCAGTTCTGCCATCCAGCCCCCTACTTCCTCCTGTGGCAGCACCGCTCACCTATGCTGAAGCAGTCACTATCCACCGTGCTATTCAGGAAAAGGTCGCTGCAGTTCTGCCATCCAGCCCCCAACTTCCTCCAGTGGCAGCACCGCTCACCTATGCTGAAGCAGTCGCCAGTACACGCCGCTCGCCCACTTTTGCCGCCTACCGTAGCAGTCTGGTCTTTTCTGATCCACCGCCGTCCATGCCACATCCGCCCGCCCCATATCGTCGACCCGCCGATACCCTACGAACCCTTGGCGTACCGACGACAATCGGCCAATATGCTACTGTTGCGGTCTTCCGGGCCATGTCGGACGCCTTTGCCGTCAGTGATCTGCTCGTTCTAGGGATGCCGTGCTCACGTTCCGCTACGACTCCGAGCCGCCCTTGCTTATTAGTGTCTCTTCTGGCTCATCTACGCTTCCCCTGATAACGTGATTCAGGCGTGTGTTGAAGGCATCCCCGTTCTCGCGCTCGTCGACACGGGTGCTGCCATGTCAGTGATTAGTGACGCTCTTCGCTGCAAATTTCGTATGCGTAAACGTGGCCGAAACGCTTTGGCCACGCCACGCTTCGTATACGAATATATCTGCCATATATATATGCCTGCATTTTAGTAGGTTTTTTTCTGCGACTAATGTGCCTTTTAAAGACCGCATGCTGAGAATATTTATAAAACTAAAATCCGTTACTTGTTCTAAGAGTAAACGTATGAGCCACATCCGATTTAGGCAGGATAAAAATTATTTCGTGCGGTCATATTCTGCTTTCCTGCGTACGTCCTTACTTATTTAGGCTCGTGAAGCAATATCGCATGGGTCTGTTTCCTTAATATATTTATTGAAAGGCATTGAAATAGCTATCAGAATTTTTTTCTGTTCTTCGAGGCGAATAAGGGCGAGCGGTAGCAGTGCGAAAACTCGCCCCCGCCCCCTTCCCACCGCTCCCTATAGTGCTCACTGCCAAGCACAACTTGTTTGCACGGCAACTACAGTTAGCCGCAATATTAAAAAGAGCTCACTATCAGAATTCACGCGATGATATATCTTCGAGGCACTTTAAAGGTAAGTGCAGAAAAGTAAAGAAAAATATTTATTCGCAATTTCACTTTTCCTGTTCATTTTGAAGCCACATGCATATATTCGCAAAAGAAGCCTGCATTACTCTAACGGCATAGACGCAAGCCAAGAAAAATCTTGGCGGCCTGCAAGAGAACGCCTGACACATCGTTGTTGTTGTTAGCCTATCAAAAGATGGCACATACCCACACTGGGGGATCGGCCAAGAATCGGGTGGCTTTTCACCTGAACGCATATCGGTTCCATTTATACAACACTCAGTTTCCAACTGCCGTAAAGTACAATGATATATTTTAAATTCAAGCGAAAGATTATGACAATATATATTTACTGATGGCGATTTCTTTCTTGCCGGATGATCTAGGTTCTTCGTTCTTCGTTTTCTCTGAAATCATACCCAGCATTTCTGGACAAAAGCATTTTTGAGCGGCAAACCATTTATGAACGCAATTTTTTATATAATGAAATTATTTCACTATAACAATCAATATATCCGGAGATCACCCGATGGCAATCCTGTATTTTTTTTTCTATTCACGTTTATGCTGTCGTCAAAACCTCTCCCTTTTGGTTTTCTATGACATTCCCAAATGCTCGATGTTGTCGATAGAAATACTTTAAAGGATTTTTCTACGTATCAGAATAATGGATGGAACATTACCTTAAATATTTTCATAATAGTGTCTTACAATTTAAACAATTATCGAAGTTTTTGTCCGCCAAAGCTTCACATGACGACCACAGTCGGTTTTTCCACGTTGCTTTTGATGGTCATCACCTGGAGAAGAATTCGTAAAATTATTTTATTTGGTATTTTCAAAACATAAGCTCTTCCAAGCGAACTGTTTTGTTTGAGCGTTTTGAAGGATGCACTAACAGACGAAAAGGCAAGCCCGAAGGAAGAGTAACTTTCGAAATGTGCTGTTATTCAAAATATTGCAAGACCACTGCGAAGTATTTGTATGTAGATGGTATAATTCCTTATAAGTGCGCTGCCTGGTGAGTAAGATGTGCTGGTAGAAAAAAGAATCAATTAAAACAGGCACCTCTTGCTGGTATTAGAAACTTCGTCCGACCGTCAGCGCTTTCTTTGGTCTCTTCGTTTCTAGGCCCTTTTGATTGGCGTTTCTTTCTAACACAAAAAAGGAACAACGCGCCCCCTCAGCCGTCACACTAGAAATAATTTTTCCATGTCAAACGTCTGAGCCGGTGAATGAACTTTGTCAACACTTTATTCATCAAACTTTTTCTTTTGGTTACCGAGTGCCGTCCGGTGCTCAGCACGATATTTCAGGAGCGATTGTCAGCTATGATCGAGAGATTTCAATATGGCGGAATACAACAGATGCAGGCTACTAAGGTTTCCGCAAACACACCTTCAGTACTGGTCTTTGTCGTAGAATAGGCCCGTCTTTTTAACGCGATACCTTAAAAAAACCCGTATTGCAGAAAGGCCGGTGTCGCCGTCGGCGTCTATTCTCGGCGTCAGTGTTGGCGCCGTTGACCGTGAGCGAAAAAAGCACGAAAATCCTCAGATATGCAACCCAGGCGGTGAAGGGGTCGGGGATAGCTCTTAGGCCACGTGACCTTGTGGCATCAGCACAACCTACCTATCGGATCTATAAATGTACAGCAGATAATTACTGATTCCGCATAAATGGGCGACTAATGCTTTACCGCTATCCTGTCAAACGCTTAAGGCGGGGCTTATGTGTCCCCTCAAGTATTTTCTTTTTTCTCGTTCAGATAATAGTGAATTGTCCGCCTTTTAAAGGCAGCATTAGCTTCCACTCTGATAAGCACATCATGCAAAGGGTCTCAAAATTTCTATCCCCGTCTGCGGGATGTTTCGCAGTGTGGCGTAATATTGTCACGCCTTGACGTAGAGGCCGCCGGCGCGCACAGGTGAAAGCAGGAGCACAAAAGCAGACCAGTCCGCCAGCAGCAGCGTAGTCGTCGGCGCTTGGCGATCGCGCCTCATCTTTCGCTTACACTTTCTACAATACCTCTCCGTATAGTAATAATATTAATAGTAATAATAGTACTTTATTGAGCCAAATGTTTAAAAAAAGTACAGAAAATCCGGCCTGCCAAAGCCTCATAGGGATTGAGTGGCAGAGCCCGACAGGCAGCGGAACCGCGCAAAGATACCCACAGGCATAAATGCACATTAAAAATTGCAGAATATTGAATTAGTACAGAGGCAATATAAAAAAGACAAGAAACCAAAATGGCATAAAATACCTGAAATCCGTGCAAAAAAAAATACAGCAGTTACAAGGAAAATCAGGATTTACTTGACAGGTGGTAAAACATATGTACAACATCGAGAACCACTAATTAGTGTATTGCAGCATCTTTTTTAGTCTATATTTAGTTTTTGCCCAGCGAACACTTAGAGGCAACCTGTAAAAGTAAAAGGGGACGTAATCTCTTACTCGCTTCCCGTATCTTATGGGCCGTCGGGGAATGCAAAAAGGTTCCTTCGGTCGTAGAGGCCGTGTGGGAAAATACGGAATCATTTAGTCACTACATCAAAAATGTTTCAGGACAATCGTTTCCATCAAAAGGCGAGTATGAAGAAGCATCGTCCCGTTGCTAACCCGAGAGCAAAAACACACAGCGCAAAATTACACACGGGCCCGGGCCGATGTAAAAGGCAGTGGGAAATGCAAGCGAACATCGCGCCTAATATGGCTTAAGGCGGGCTACGTGTACAATTTCAGGGCGAGGGAACGACGAGATGACGGTAGCGTTACTTTAGGCAGCACCTCGTACATAAGTTCACCGATGCAGCGAAGAACAGTAAACGGGCCGAAGTAGCGTTTCATGACGTTGTTAGATGGACTTAGACGGCGTACCGGCGTCCACACCCAGACATTGTCCCAAAGGGTAAAAATGGATGTCACGTCGACAGAGAATGTACCGACGAGCGTCTGTATGCTGTCGGTGCTTGATTCGGAGTCCAGCGAGTTGCCGAGCTTCCTCCGCGCTCGAAGACTAGTCGGGCATCATCGGCGACGTCGACAGACGGTTCGTAAGGCAACATAGCGTCAAGCATTGTGGTGATCGGTCTGTCATGCGCCAGCAGGAAAGTGGACACACCTGTCGGCTACTGGACAACAACAAGTAGATTGCGGCAACCTAAAAGAATTAAAAATAATAAACCCCCTCCTGCACCACAGCGGTATTATATGCGAATGTAACGTAGGGCAGCACCTCGTCCCAACTGCGATGGGCGACGTCCACATACATGGCGATCATGTCGGCCGTCGTCTTGTTCAGCCTCTCCGTCAGCCCATTGGTTTCCGGATGGTGCGCCGTAGTTTGGTGGTAGCTGCTGCAGCTGAGACAGGAGATTTCTTGTGTGAGCTGTGGCACAAACGTGGCACCCCGGTCAGCGCTCAAAGCGGCAGGGGCACCGTGAAAGAGCACAATATACTAAACAAAAATTGGGCTGCCTCAACAGCCGTCGCCGACGGAAGTCCTCGGGCCTTGGCGTATCGCGTTAGGTAGTCCTTGGCTATGATGATGTACTCACCTGCTACCCGACTGCGATGTTGGAAATGGGTCGAAAAAATCCATTCAGGTTGTGTCGTACGGAGCAGGCGGTGGATCGAGCAGCTGGGAAAGTGCAGCTGGTCGTGTAGAAGGTCTTTTCCGCCTTTGGCACTCTAGACAAATTTTTACGTAGTGACTGACGTGCTTAGGACGTTGCGGCCAATAATACTTTTCTCGAATACGCGCAAGTGTTCGGCTGTAGCCAAGGCGGCAAGCTGCAGGATCATCATGAGAAGCTTCTACCGCCTCGGCGCGCAAGTCTTCTGGCAGAACAATGACCCACGACCTCGGGCTGCTGTCGAAGTTCCGCTTCTACAATACACCGGGCGGACCGCGTCTTTGTGGCCTTCCAAGTGTGCAATCAGCTTATGAATGTGACGATCTTTGCGTTGCCGAGTAGCCAGATTTGCAGCGTTCAATGCGCCAATGAAGCCGTCCTCGTCGTCGTTTTCGCTTCCTGGCGCCGGCTGCACGGGTGTTCGAGACAAATATTTAGCATCATGATGTTTGCTGCCGGATTTGTAGATGATGGTGACGTTGTACTCCTGTAGCCGCAGGCTCCACCAACCAAGGCGGCCTGCGACATCCTTGAAAATGGCGAGCCAGCACAGCGAATGGTGGCCGGGGACGACACGAAAGGTTGATGGTACAAATAGGACCGAAATTTCGCGATGGACCACATGAAAGCGAGGCACTCTTTCTCAGTTGTCGAGTAATTGTTCTCCGACTTCGAAAGAGCCTGGCTGGCGTGGGCAGTAACCCGCTCAACGCCATCCTGGAATTGCACAACCACTTCCCCTAGTCTTTTGATACCGGCGTCCCTGTGGAATACTGCGTCGGCGTCTTGATCAAAATGGCCTAGTATCGGAGGTGCTGCAAGGGCGTGTTTTAATTTGACGGAATGCTGATTGCTGTCCTCAGTCCACTCAAAGGCGAAGGTATCCTTCGTAAGGCGTCAAAGTGGCGCCGCGGTCTGGGCGAAGTTCCGAACGAAACGTCTCGCGCACAGGTCGAGAAAGCTGCCGACAGTCTTCTTGTTCGATGGTGGAGGGAAGGGTTCTACGGCAGCCGTTTTCTCAGGATTTGGCTTCACGCCCATTTCGCTGACGGTATGCCCTAGGAACTACAGATAAACTTATGCGAACCGGCACTTCGAAGGCATGAGTCATGCGGTCAGGAGAGCTTGAAGAACCGCTTCAAGGCGCACAAGATTGTCCGCGGAAGTGCTTGAGAAGATGACAACGTCATCCAGATACACGACACACGTCTGCCACTTAAACCCGCCGCGGTGGCTCAGTGGTTAAGGTGCTCGGCTACTGTTCCGAAAGATGCTGATTCCATCCCTGCGGCGGTGGTCGAATTTCGATGGAGGCGAAATTCTAGAGGCCCGTGTACTGTGCGATGTCAGTGCACGTTAAAGAACCCCAGGTTTTCGGAATTTCCGGAGCCCTTCACTACGGCATCTCGCATAGCCTGAGTCGCTTTGGGACGTTAAACCCTCATAAACCTAACTAAACCAAACACGCCTGGCACTTCAGTCCGGCAATCACAGTATCCATGACTCGTTGAAATGGCGCGGGCGCTGAACCCAAGCCAAACAGCATCACCTTAAACTCGTAGAGGCCATCCGTTAGTGTAAATGTGGTCTTTTAGCGGTCGCGGTCATCCACTCCAATCTGCCAGTATCCACTGTTCGTGTCGGTGGACGAAAAATAGCGGGCATGACGGGGATGGTCGAGGGTGTCTCCGATGCGAGGTGGTGAATACACATCCTTGTTGGTCGACCGCAGCGGTGGCCAAGTGGTTGAGCATCCGCCTCGTATGCGGGAGGTGCGGGGTTCGATCCCCAGTGCCGCCGGGTACCCACCGGTGATACAATGGGTACAAGCTTTCCCCTGGTCTGGTGCTCGGCTTATTTAGGGTGAAATGCTTGGGAAATGGGTCTCTGACCCCACCTTGAGAAAAAGAAAAAATACCTTGTGACATGGCGCTCTTTGGCCATAGCTGCCCTTGCGCCATAAAAATCCATAATCATCAACATCCTTGTTGGTCACCTGATTGAGCCACCTGCAGTCTATGCAGAACCGAAGGGTCCCGTCTTTTTTCTTGAACAATACTACAGGTGCGGCCCAGGGACTCTTGGATAGCTGGAGGACGTCGTCGTTAATCATCTCGCGCACTTGGTTTTGTATGGCTTCTCTTTCCTTCAAGGAAACGCGGCACCGCGGTTGGTGAATCAGGTGCGATGCATGAGATCCGCATCCAGCACTCCACCAAATTTCACGGCTTGACGTAGAGGCCGGCAGCGAGCACAGGAGAAAGCAGGAGAACAAAAGCAGGCAGGTCCGCCAGCAGCAGCAGCGTCGTCGTCGGCGAGCGAGCCTCTTTCTTTCGCTTTCAGTGGAAACAATATAACGCAATTAAGCAGCCTGCAGTTGCTGGCAGTCAGGCAGTTGTGTCTTCAGAGCGAAAATAGGAACGTGTTGTCAATCATAGTCATCTCTTATGAAAGGATAAAATTTAAAAAAAACATAATTCATGGGAAATCAAGTGCATGAGTTAGTTTCTGCTGGGGCTCTAGGACGCCGTCATGACTTCGGTTAACAAAATTACCCTTGTTGTGCAATCGGACGGCATGTTTAGGAAAGTGGGCTGAGTAAGGAGACTACACAGCATCTAAAACGCCATTACGCGCTGGCTGAAAAGCAGTTTCTCAATTGAAAATCTAAGGCAAGTGAAATTTCTGCACGAAAGTTCGCTTCTGCTCCCGGCACGGGCACAAAAAATCTGTCGCTGGCTTCGCCTTCTTCTCCAGGATTGGATCTGGTCGTGTTTGGGTGGGTGCCGAGCAGAGCTAGTTTTCAAGCACTAAATAAATTGCTTTCTTAACTAAGCACCTCACTTGTCTCCTGATTCAAACGAAAGTACTGTTTTTCGATCCCTCGAGTAATCCTGCCTGCAACACATGAAAAACTGCTTTTCTTACCACATCCTCTTTCGAATGTGGAGCTGCAAGCACCCTACATAGTGTACATGGTCCATCATCGCTTGATGTTCTGGCAGAAGATGGAAGTTTGGTCCTTGCGAATATACTGGTTGGCCTCCAGCCTGGAGGTGCTTGCCACAGTACACTGTTTCACTCAGGCCTACCGCCTCCCATCGATGCAGTCTGTGATGGTCTAGTTAGGCCAAACTGATATTCCTGCCCCGCTTCACCTTTTGCAGAGAGTGGAGGTCCGCCATGATCTGCCAAGCACCGTCCTACTAGCCGATCTCCTTTCACCCTCTTACCGCAAGTTGAAGGGTGCTTACTTTCTTCAAGGGGGGAATATTATGTTATCGCATAGTGATAACAGCAATAGAACGAATGAGGAAAGTGTCCAGGTCGAGCCACTTGTTCATCGCTGAAGATGCCAATGCGAAGGCGGTCGTACCTCACGAATATCAGAGGTGTTATTTAATTCATTTTAGACGGCCCGGTCTATCAGCTGCGGAAAACATCATCGGAGAGCAAAACTGTGATGCCGATAGGGTGCCTTGAGCATCTTGAAAAATGAGAACGCGCTTGTCGGTCTGCTGAAATAGTAAGAAAAATCATACGCAAGTACAGATTTTATCAAAAAGGAAAATTCAGGGGGCACTTTGCTGGCCTAAAGTGCAGTGAGGCGAAAGTCTTTACCGCGTGTTTGCTGCCTGTGTCGCTGATGTGTGTGAAGATGTTGATTGAAGACTACACAATTGTTCACTTCACGACATTTTCGCTGACGTTCATTAGAGCGCACACGCTTGGTTGCTGGAGACAAAGGGGAGAGTTTGGGCGGCATTCTTATGATCGGCGCTTAAGATGAAAAAGATGGAAGTCAGATTCACTGCTGCAAATATCTCTCAAATGAATATTTATTTATTATAGATACCTAAAGGGCCCTTGAGGGCTTTACATGAGGGGTGCAGCCAATGACGTCGACCGAGAGTCTTGAAGACGGGGATAGTCTTCATTGCCAGCAACGGGCGTTGTAATGGCATTAGAGGGTATCATAGTCGTGTCCCTTACAGACATTTCTCAATCCCTCTCTTCACGTTACTGTTGAGGTTCCAATAGGTGCACGGTTTCGACCACGCCTTTTTATTTTAACTGCTTAAACTCCTGCACAACCGTGCACAAACTGTCCGTGTCACATTCAAAGGAGTTCATGGCGCCTTCCGACCACAAATCCAACCCTTTTGACAATGAAGTTTGCACGATGTGCGAGGCACACGTCCTACGCGCACGAAGCTTCCACTGGGTAGAGATAAAAACCTACGCGTGGTCACTTGGCAACAGGTGATCGCATGTCCCGCCCGAAGGCGACGGTACCGCTAGGCACATGCAGACATGTGACCTACTACCCCGCCGCCGGCAGCGCTCGACCAACGTACAGGGCATAAACAAAGCAAGCGCATCAGTCGGCGGGTATGAACGAATGAATGAATGAATGAATGAAAAACGTTATTGAGAAGACTTCTCTGGTGTTTCGGCGGAGCCCCATAGTGAAAACTCTTTGGCGACCGGCTGGTGAAGGGAGCAGTAAAACCACCGTGTAAGTACCGATTAGAGCACTGCACGAGCTTCAGCCTGCCCGAAAAACTCAGCTGACGCGGGTTTATGTTGCGGGTCTAGCCGGGATGCAGTCCGTACCTAGAAAGGATTTCGATTCATCATTTAGACGAGAAGTGCACTTGGGGCGATCCAGCAGCGACACAGCTGAAGCAGCGCCATAGTGCTCGCTGAAGAAAAAGTTACCCGACGCTTATTAAAATTTTTTTAGCATCTCGTGTCGTTGGATTTTCCTCACAAGAAAAAAAAATATTGGTTTTTTAGGCTGTCGCACGGAACGTCACGGCAATAAATTGAGCGAAAGCTGATTTCACGACCGAGTTTAATCAGCTTTACTCACAGTCCTATGTAAAAGTAACTTCGCACGCGCATTCTTGGTCGCAATGAACGATACGAGAAGATGAAAAGTAAAAGCGCAGAATCCAGCAGCAGGCTGAACTACAGCGGCATTCTTAATGGAGCATCGTAACGCCTCACGTCGAAGCCTGTTCGCTTGAGTGCGTTCGCGTACTAAAGTACAGAGCACAGCTGGTTCGGGGTGTTTTATCTATCAGCCAGCATACGCCGTCGAATCTGGCACTCCTCATCTGTCCGGCATAGTCCGGTTGTGTGTTGCCCCTCATGACTGGACATATGAAGTCTCAAGCGCTGGAGAATGACCTATAGTAGATCGCTCCGCCGTCCGCCGTTAGTTCAAAGATGGTCTTTTACTGTCTGCCTTGGCATTTCAGAAACGCATCACTATAAAACGATAAACTTCATTGCAGAAGAATGTAATGGTTTGGGACACCTAGAGAATTCAAACGCATACAAGTACGCAATAAACAGCCGCTTTCGCATCTAGTCTGATAAAAACGCGGCCAGTTCGGCCATGAATTCAATCTGCAAAATACTGCTCATTAAAAAACAACAACCAGATCTTTTCGATAGCTTCGGAAACGTTTTATTATTTAGACATTGCGGCCCATAAATAATCTAGAAAAAGCAAAGTGTATTGCGCGTATGCGTGTATGCAATCCTTTCTACTTTTCTCTCGGAACATCAGTGCTACTCACGCTTAAGATCACTATTCAGAAAGCCGAGCGGCCGACCAGCCTGATAGCGTCTAATTTCTGTGTTCACTGCAGAAGTTCCTTCATCTCATATTGCTATTTGATCGCCTTTTCCGGTTACTTGCTTGCGTAGCAGAAGGCTGATTGCACACAGCGAGTAATTTATACCTCGCAAGTAATTTATTCCCCATCTGCTTTAATGGCCTCCAACGAAATTAAAACTCTTCATATAAGACGAAAAATTGCTCGATTAACGTTTCTTCATTCACTCATCCAGGGAACGTTTGGAATTTCTTCTTCACCTTATGTTACACCTTCAACTACACGAAGAACCCGTCACCAACATACCCATGCCCTAACACCATATATTGCGAAAACAAACTTGTTTAAATACTCATACTTTCTGCGCACAATAAACGATTGTAATGCACTGCCTGAACAGATTGTCTCAAGTGACAGTTTTGATAGAAATCTTAGCAATGAATTTTGATGTGCAGATTTATGTGCAATGTATTTGACTTTTTTCGCTCATTTGTGTCATGTGTCAAACCTTTTGTCTATGTAATAACTTTATGGCCTTTGTAAATAGCCTTCTTATCTGCCCTTCCTGCTTGGACCACATGAGGTCTGCAGTATTATGTAAATAAAAACATCTCTTGGGCTGCTGCCGGAACTGAGCCGGGTCCGAGCCGGGCCTCACGTCCACATTGGTGTACCGTGTGGGGCCCGGCTCTGAGACTCGGGCCGGGCTTGGGCCTCAGAATGTGGTCCGCGCAGTGCTCTAGTGCCGGGGAAGTAAGTTCAGCGCTGAAAGATCAAATCATAATTAAACAAAGGGGCAGTGTAACGCGCAACATCAAATTTGTCGCCACAACTCCGCCGATGTCGAGATGCAGACTTCAGCTAACCGCTTCAACCTGACGCTATGTCGAGGAATTCACTTAGAATAGCTGCTGGAGCGACTCCGTCAAAAGAAGAATTATTCTGTTGTTTTTTTTGTAAAAAATAACGACAATAATAAGCAGCTGACGATCTTACTGTCTTGCCATTTGAGTTTACGCAATATTTATTCCTTAGTATAATTGATTGATTTTGCTCCCATGCAGGTTTTAGACACAGAACGTTATCACCTCATACCTCATTACCGCTTGCTTCTTGTGAGCTCGAATATACAGTTATGATTGTGGTGAAATATTTCTCAAATCTTCTCTCTTGTGCTTCAGAACAAAATCCTTGTAAGCTGCGACTAAAGGACGACTACGGAGATGTGTATGTTGGTTAGTGCGCGTGTTTGCGTGCGTGAGTGCGTGCATAAGTGAATGCGTCCATGATTGTATCATGTGCGCGCAAGGAGAGTTTGAAGGATTACTTGCTGTCTTTGCCTCTACCGTCGTACATAAACTGCGTTCAGCTCCCATCACCACCTGTCACTTGGTGCACTTGAGATACTAGATATTCATGATCAATGAAGACCCTCAACATGTTCATGACAGGCGAGTAATTCATGGCGACAATAAACTTGATTAATCCTCCAGCCTCAAGGAACCCTTGATGCCCCATCGCTTTATATCGATTATGCGCGCACGCCAGAACACGTCCAGTCTGCGTGCGCTTAGAGATATTGTCGCGGACCCCACCAAGGTACCATTTGCAATACGCACAGATGCCACCAGAGCAGAACGAGCTCTGTGGTGAGGCGATAATCTGTTCATATTTCAGTTTCCAGTGACGCAGTTTTAACTATTCTGCTGTGAACACTCCACAGGCGTCAACATAGATCATAGATTTTGTGGACAGTGTAATTAAATGGATATTCACATTTTTACCCGCTCCGCAGCGTTCATCTGTACTGATTTTACGAGTAGTTGGCCTTTGTCTGGGCGAACTCCGGCGAAAAAAAGTGAGTAGTGTTAGCCGGGTTCGTCTTCGCCCATAAATAGGGAATGTAGAAAGAGCGAATTTACTAATTACAAAATGTAGATCGTGGGTCATATTCTATCCTGGCTGACCAAGCCCCTTTAAAAGACCGAGCAACAACATGCATCGGTTAGCAGGCGAGCAGCAGTAACAGCAACATGTTGATCAATCACTTGTGCCTTGCTTTACAGGTGAGTAAAAGCGTTTCTGTGTACTGTTGCTGTACTGATAACCGGTTTTCTTTGCTGCTGCCCATACACGCAGTGTGTAAAACGTATTTTGGATCACATTTGAAGGAGGAAGACGAAGTGCTTCTCTCGCGGAACACATCTCGCCCCTCTCTGTGTTTTTCTGGACTTCTTACTGCCCCTGTGGGGTCTACCGCCCCCTCCATCGCGGTGATGGATGTACAACACCCCGAGGATCCTCCCGGTTCCCGTTCACCCGCGGACATCGGTTCGCGGAAGCGAGGAAATACGTCGAGTGGTAGCGAGGTCACAGAGCTGTACTGCGCATCAGGTGACGAGTCCTCGGAAGACTGCTTTCGACTGGTCCAGTGCCGCAAGGCCAAACGAAGAATTATCAACTCATCTTCGGCGTCCAGCTCGGACACTGTGAAAACAGCTCCTCAGCGAAGGCCTCACTCCATCCTGTTTGTGCCACAGAACGCTACCGACAACCTGCGCGTCCTCAACAGGAAAGCACTCGATCTCCGTGTATCTAGAACACACCGCGCCAAATGAGATCAAGGATGTTAGGATAAACACTAGGCGAAACATCCTGGCAATCGATGTGATGAACCCGAGCGCACTGACCATACTACAACATGTAACGCAGCTGGGAAACATCAAGGTCCGATACATCGTGCCAACGAATGGTGCCACAATAACAGGAGTCATCTATGACATTGACAATGAAATATCTAATGCAGACCTACCAATTCTCATAAAACAAGCAAGCGAACACAACGTGATTGTGCATGTTGGTTGCCTCGGCAACTCACGTTGTCTGAGGATAACCTTCAAAGGCGACTGCCTTCCACCCTACGTGAAGGTCGGCCACTATCGCCACCAGGTTCGACCATTTATTCCAAGACCTATGCAATGCTTCAATTGTCAGAAGATTGGACATGTGAAGGGTGTTTGCAGCAATTCAGCCGTGTGCCCTCGATGTGCCGAACCCCACTCAGAAGACAACTGCAGCGCAACCACGTTGAAGTGTCCTAACTGTCAAGGTGATCACTGCGCCTCTCCCAAAGACTGTCCCCAGATCAAGAAAGAGATCACCATTCTTAAACAAATGGTGAGAGACAACTCTACCCACAAAGAGGCCGCTGTGAAAGTACGGCGAAGACGACGTCACCGACGAAGGTCTTCACGGCGGAAAACATCAAGCTTTCAGGAAAAGTCACCTCGTCAAGCATCATCATCAGCGGACGTTTCCAGCACTCCGAACACTGATGTTGGAAGGAAGAAAACTGCCAGATCTCTTTCCACAAAGGAATGGCCGCCACTTCCGCGTACACGACCGCCAGAAGAGCCGCAGAAGAAGCAGCCCCCAGTACAGCAAGGTGCTGTATCCGAGGAGTCGCGGAATACAGATGAGCAAGTGATAGCACTTGTTAGGCCTTTAATGAATGCCATTCGTGTGCTGCTAAGCAACATGCACACACCGTCTGCCAGAAGTGCGCTTCAAGTACTGGACGCTCTGAGTCCGGTGCTTGCAACCCTTGAGTAGATCATAGCTCCACAGCCTTGGTCTTTTAGGGAAGAGGTCCGACAAGCAGCTATTTTTCAGTGGAATGCCCGCGGACTCAAAGCGCGCCTTTCGGATTACCGTCGCTTCGTGTACGCCAATATGTTTCCCATTATCGTCATTTGCGAGCTGAACTTATCGAACAAAATCAGGCTTTCTGGATATGAATCATTTATGTCGTCAGCTGTTTATGAAAACAGTAAGGTTTTGGTGTTTATTCGCAGTGACCTCACCTACACTCATCAGCCTGTACCACCTAATGACAGTAATTAATATATATGCCTAAACGTAAGGAAAAAGAATCTGGACTTTACTTTTGTAGGCGCCTACCTATCTCCGTCAAGTCCATTTGATTACAAAAGACTACGAGACATCCTTTCCTCAACTTCCAATCCCTGGGTCATCATTGGAGATTTCAACGCCCACCATACACTCTGGGGAAGTCGGATCATCAACGCAAGAGGCAGAGCTCTGGTATGTTTCGCCTCCAGTAATGAACTTTGGCTGCTGAATGATGGAAGTCCTACGTTCTTACGTGGCTCCAGCAGCTGTCTTGACTTGACTTTCGTCTCACGAAGCGTAGTCAGACGTGCAGGGTGGTTCGCGGACATAGAGACGCACGGCAGCGACGATGTCCCCACGTACATCTAGATCAGAGGATTGACCGCTTCCAAAACACAGGATACGATCCAAAGAGTGGACTGGCCTAAATTTCAGTCTATTATGGAAGAACACTGCGACGCCAATTCATCTTTCGATTTGGAAGAGGCAATCAAAAGCGTGGTGCAAGACACTATGTGTACTCTAACATGCTCCTCGAAACTTAATGATTTTGATGTGGAACTTGAACGACTACGAGCAATCCGACGACGTGCTGAACGAAGGTACCGACGTACGAAAACAATGGACGATCTACGGACCGCCAGGCGCACGCAAAAGAAGATACAGCGCCGGTTAGACAAGCTCGAATCGCAACGTTGGGCTGCCTTCTGTGAGTCGCTAGATCCACGCAAGCCTTTATCGCAACTATGGAGAACGGTGCGCGGGCTGCGGACACTTACCGTACAGCGATTCCCATTCAAGGCACTTTCCCTCTCTCAAAAGAGATCGGAGATTGACGTGGCAGAGGATTTCTGCGCCAGATTATCCGGTCAACTCACAGCTACCAACATTCCATCGCCTTCGAGCAGCTACCCGCCACCACGTGATTTCCGGTTGGATCTACCATTCTCGATCCACGAACTTAAGGCAGCATTAGCTTTGTGTAGCCGCACATCAGCGCCAGGACCGGACGGAATTTCCTACCGAGCTCTGTGTCACCTAGGGGAGCGAGCGAGAGGAGTTCTTCTTGAGGTGTACAATGAATCTTGGAGAAATGGCACGCTACAAACAACCTGGAAGACAAGTCGCCTTGTTCCACTGCTGAAGCCTGGCAAGTCGCCGTTGGAGCTCTCATCATATCACCCGATCGCTTTGGCGAGCTGTGTGGGCAAAGGAATGGAGAGAATGGTCCTAGGACGCCTGGAGTGGTACTTGGAGTACCACAACACCTACCCAAATGTCATGGCGGGCTTCCGACGCGGTCGATCATCGATCGATAACGTCGTCGACCTGGTGACCTAAATTCAACATGAGAAATGCCGTAAGCGTCTCTGCGCATCCTTATTCCTCGACGTTAAAGGGGCGTATGACAACGTTACGCATGAAGCCATGCTCTCTGCTCCCGCAGAGGTAGGAGTGGGTGGTCGGATGTTTCAATAGATGCGGAGCTATCTATCCATGCGATCCTTCTTTTTAAGCACCGAGGAAGGCCATACTTCTCTTCACTATAGCTACCGCGGCGTCCCCCAGGCCGGTGTACTTAGCCTTGTGTTATTTAATCTAACACTAATTGCTCTCCTTGAGCACGTGCCAACCACAGTCAGGCTATTAATGTACGCGGATGACATCTGCATATGGACATCTGCAGTAACACGCCTACAGTTGCGAGCGAGAATTCAGAGAGCCGCCACACAAACTGTTATCTACCTCCGTAATCGAGGCCTGGAAATTTCCTCCGAGAAATGCGCACTAGTGCCATTTACGCGCAAACCCATGGCAAACTACAGTGTAATTTTAAATGGCCAAATAATACGACGGGTCCGATCGTACAAGTTTCTAGGTGTCATAATCGACAGGGACTTGTCATGGAGCCCACACATACCATTCGTGAAAAAACGGTTGACAGGCATCTGCCACCTGTTCAAGTTTTTCGCTGGAAAGACCTTGGGAATGTCGCCTAGTGCCATGTTACATCTGTACATGGTGCTTTTTCTAGTTCTGCGATACAGCTTGCCAGCAATAAACAACACAGGCAAAACGAACCTACGCACAATACAAAGTCTTCAAGGTCAAGTGCTCCGGATCTGTCTAGGCCTGCCTCAGAGTGCTTCAACAGTGGCTACGATAGCAATCGCTAGAGACCACCTTGTCAACACCCACATTGAAATTGAAGTACTCAGGACCCATTTAAGGCATCTAGCCAGGAATCCTCGTCACCATTTAGCCTCTCTACCAGCGGACAGGCCACAAACATCTTTCAGCCAAACGATAACTGCATATGATGAATCACTGCCAGCTTGTTTCACTCCGGCTGCGAGACCTTCGATCCCTCCATGGTGCCTCGCTCAGCCAAAAATCAGCCTCGCAATACCTGGTATCTCGAAAACTGATATGTCATCACCAGCCCTTCGACAGCTCACGCTACTACATTTGTACGAGAACTACCGTGACTCAACGCATATTTACACTGATGAATCTGTCCTTCCAAGCAGCTCCGCGGCGGCAATCGTCATTCCAGCGAAAGCTACAACAATCAAATTTAAGACGACCCACGCGACAACATCGACGGCAGCAGAGCTCGCAGCGCTCTTAACTGCCCTTCATCACATTGGTGATGAACCGCCACACAAATGGACAATATTCTGCGATTCGAACGCGGCACTGCAGTCTCTACTGTCACCTCTACGACGCGGACCGCACGAACAACTAATTTTTCATATTACAGAGACGTTACACCATATAAGTGATGCCGGCCATGAAATAACGTTCCAGTGGCTTCCAAGTCACTGCGGGATTATCGGCAATGAACGGGCGGATCACGCTGCCCGCTCAGCCCATACTGAGGAGCGCCACGTCCCAATTCCTCTTTCTAGAACTGACGCGGCACGGAAGCTCCGCCTACTTTCTCGGCAGTGCACCGAGTCGCAATGGAATGAGCCACATTTAAGAAATGCGCGACTGTACTCACTTGATCCAACATTAAGTCTTCGTGCGCCATTACAGCTTCGCCGTAGAGACGCCACGCTTTTATATCGACTTTGGTTGGATGTTGCCTTTACTAAAGCCTATGCCTTCCGCATAGGGATGACCGACACCCCAACCTGTGACGACTGCGGCCATGAAGAATCAATTGGCCATATATTGTGCTTCTGCCCGCAGTACAGTCCTCACAGGGCATGCCTTAGCCACGAACATGACCAACTGGACGACCAACCGCTATCCGAAAAAAGAATTCTACAACATCGAAAGGACCTACCGTCGCAGAAGGCCGTGCAAGCGCTTTTGCGCTTCTTACAATCTACCGGCCTGTGTGAAAGACTAACTGAAACGCCTTGTGTGTGTGTGTCTCCATGTGTGCACGTTCCCTTTTTTTTTGCGTTTTCCTCTCTGTCATCTTTCTAACCCCTATCCCCCATCCCCAGTATAGGGTAGCATTGGATCACATTGCGTTATTGCCTATTATGGACCTTTTCTTCTTTATTGGATCTGTCGGTTCTAAATCAAATTGAGAAATAGACACAAGAATTTCCGGTCACCAGGCCGCACATTTCACATTATCTGACGCTGCTATTATAGGAGTCTAACGCGCTCAAGTTTCCCTATCTTTTCACGCGCAGATGACGCATCAATAATCGACATGTTCTCCTTTCATTCTGACGGGTTTTTAAGGTCTACTGAAAATTTAGACGATTTGGGGATTTCTTCAAGTATCTCGTAATGAAAAAATAAAGAATTGAAAAAGAAAAAGCATCAGGTAACAGATCTGGGTGTCTGCAAAGAATATTTCCATTCCGTTAATAAAGCTAAAAAACAATAGTAGCTCTAGATAAAGAAATTATTTTGGCAACTTGTTGCTTTATTTCTTTAGAGCTTCAACAGAAAAAAATTTGGCGTACAATCTCTCCACTATCCACGTTTTCTCATGCGTTCCCAATCAATGGCACTCTAACACATGAAAAAATAAATAAAATCACTCGCACTTCACTAGTACTTTAAATCCGGTTTCAGTATTGATAATGGCATGCTGCCTGCCTTTGAATCAATCGTCAGTCCAATGCCTGATCTTGCCAGTAGCGAGCAGGGACTGCTGCGCCCGATAAAAAAGCAAATGCAATCTTAACAAGATAAGTAAAATGAGTGGCAAAATGCTTGTTTATACTATATTCTAGATTTCTAAACCAAGGACCGGTTCTGAATCACTGGAGGTCAGTGAGAGTTCCAATAATTCATAAAAATGTATATAAACAGTACATTAATAAATACCGGCCAATTTCTTTAAGATGGACAACTTGAAAAATATGGAAGACTTAACACATACCAAAGTTTCTGATTTTCTTCAAAAACAATTTTATTTTAAGTTTTCAGCAAAGATTCTGGTAAGGCTCTTCCACTTGCGCACTAGTCTATAGTGCATAATTTTGCGAACTATATTAATAGAAAACAAACGCATGCATTTTGTTCTTCATTTCGCAAAAGTATTTAACATGGTTTCAAAACAAAAGCTGCTTTTAAAAACTCTCCAACACAATAAAAAAAACAAAATCAATTATTAGATTTTAGAACATTGAAACGCCGTCAGCAATATGTCACCTATGGTGATAATGGCTCTCAAACGGTGTCTGTTGAATTCGGCATTCCTGAGGGCTCTGTGCTTGGGGCACTCTTGTTTAACATTTATATTATTGACATCGTGAAAGACATTTCAACTCATATTATGCTTCATGCGGATGACTGTGCCCTCTATTCTGAATTTAAAAATATATCACATCAAATAAACTTAACGAAGCTTTCCAAGAAGTTACTTACTTCATGGTGTGATGCCTGTGAGGTGCCCATTAACTTCTAAAACACAGGATACATGATAATCAGTGACAAGAAAAAAAACCCCTATATTGCGTCATTCTTTTTCCAATAACATTTTATCAGCAGGTTCGCACTACAAATATTTAGGACGACGGCTGACTAACAAACTTAACTGGAGTAAACACATTCATCATATTTTAACGCGAAGCATTACTAGAACAATTACGAGAAAAGCTGGCGGTGTGTGTGTGTGTGCGTGTGCGGTGCACACTGTCAGGTGGTACAAGATATTCCTACGATGGCAAGAAAAAAAGTTAAGATGTCTAGCAGTGACATAGAAGACTGCTTACGTGCAGCAATGTAAAAGAGGTACTCTCCCTGGGCGGATTGTTTAAGCCTAATGTTTTAACATGCATCAAAGTTCTTTTGTATGAGTTTATGTGTATGACAAAAACCTGTAACGCTGCACGACGAACAGTTGAATCGCAATTTTCATAGGAAAGTCTGGGAAGGACATACAATTGAAGCTGTATATATCATCGGTTCGAATCCATGTCGCAAGCTAGCCTCCAAAATGACGAGTACATGTTAGCTATATGCTACGAGAAATTGTATGACATTACCCGTAATGCTGTACAACAAACGTTTGCGTCCGAATTTCGGTACGAATGTCAGAAAATTATTGGCGCCATGTTTTAGGTCAACGAGTGAGGGTGGTCTGAAGTGGCGGTGGTCGGCTTTCTGTGTGCGTCATATGGCCGCTTGATGACGTTACTCTATTTTTCTTGCCATTGCTGAGATTTTCTATATCATCTGTGAGTTCACACACTAACACATACGCTGCCAGCTTTCCTCGTAATGGGTCTAGTCATAATTTCGCATTAAAATAGGGTGACGTCATCAAGAGGCAGCATGACGCACACCCGAAGCCGAACACCGCCACTTCAGACAAACCTATACATGTCGTTCTATACATACTCGCCACTGGCCGACATCCTTGTAGCACCATTCCTGTAATGACATTCGTACCAAAAGGGTGACGCTACCGTTTGTCGTACAGCATTCCAGGTGCTGTCATATGATTCCTATAGATTACATGTGCCAGTAAAGCTGGAGGCCAGCTTGTGACAGGAATTGGAGCCGACGAGATATGGACCTGCAGTTGTATGCTGACTTCACAGCGCGAAATAGACAAGGTCGAAAGACAAGAAACCACAGGGACGGCTGCCTTTGGTCCTTGTCTGTTTCGAACTAAGTCAACATGAACGGTCACAAAACTGTCCAAACGAGAATTCTGATCCAATTGCAAGCCTTCCAAGACTTTAGTATCAAAATTGCGACGCAACCGTTTGTCTTACACTGTTGCGGGTGGTGTCATACAATTTCTACTTGCGTGACTTATATGCGCTAAGCAAGTTGGAGCCTAGCTTACGACAAATATTCGAACCGTCGGCATATGCATCCTCAATCGTGCGCCTTCCTAGATTATCGTGTCAAATTTGTGATGCGGCCGTTCATTGTACAGCGTTAAGGTTTCTGTCACACACTTAAACACGTAGAAAAGAATGTTAATGATTGTGCAAACATTAGGCGTAAACAATGTACCCTGGGACACTAATGCTTTCGCATTCACACATGTAAGCAGTCTAAAGTGTCTCTACCGAGCTTATAAGGAATACTAGGTTTAAACATTTTTTTAGGCGTGAACAGTGTTCACATCTCGAGTCCGGCTTCAAGCTTACAAATCAGTTGTCCTTTCAGTGCTAGACTACGCGGCGATAGTGTGGGCCTCTTTTATAAAAACAAACTATGATAAAACTGAGAACATGCAAAAGAATGCAGTTTTGTTTACAATAGATAGCAACGTTCATCATTAAGTTACCTGTTAATAAGGCTGGGCTAGTGTCTGTAACGAAAGAATCGCGTTCATAGACTTATTTCTTCTAACAACTCTCCCAAGGTTATTTTAAGGTTAACCTTGATGGACTAATATTTTTCTCTTAAGGTTGCAATAAAGGCAACGTCTCACTCTCACAATAACCACTTTTGCTAGCGCAATACTGCATTAAATATTGTTTGTTTTCCGAGGCGAGTAACATTAGCTTACTAACAACGATGTTCTACACTCCTCTTTGAGATCATTCATCAGAAGCCTGAGGATTAAATAAATACTACTTCTCTGACGCATTGCGCTACTGTCTACCGCCTTGTTCTTAATTTATTAATATTATCGACTTGATGCTCTTTATGATAAGTATTCATTTTTTTCGCTCAAGAATTCATGTGTTGTTGATTTGCCGTGACTACTTATCTGTTGCACTGTCTTCACAGATTTTTTTATTGCTGATTGGTTTTAAGAGGTATTAATCATTTGTGGCATTTGTTTTGTTTACTGAAGATTTGACTTGTACCTTGATTTCTGTATGGCCACCCTGCGAAAGCCCCTTTTATGGCTTGCAGTACCAATAAATAGACTCTTTGGTTTTCCCATGTATTTGTCCCTCCGCTATTGGTCGCCGTTCCCAGCGACGAAGGCCAAGCTTCAAGGCGTCACACTCGTCATGACTGATGCAGGGGAATAATGCCCCTTGTTTGGCAAAACACACCTCGAACCCATGTTGCTGTCGTTGTTGGGCACTGACGCCGACGAATGACGGAGAACAAAGACATTTTTGAGAGTCCTGACCAGCATTATTGAGGCTATTCCTCTGTAGGCAAAACAAAAACAAAACCGGCGGCGATTATACGGCATACTGGCACAGTGTGGTCCGTGTAAATAAGCCGAACTAGATTAGGCGGCAGTAATGCGGCGAGTGGGGGCGGCGCGACCAGGTTACCTGCGTCTGTGGTTAGCCGGTGGCTTCCCTAACTTCTGTTGTTGTTGTCACGATTGAGGTCGCAGAAATATAAAAAGGAAGGTGAAATAGATCGTCGGCAAATACGACCGAAGTGCCACTTTAAATAGAGGTCATAGCCCTGTACCGAATCACAGGTTTGTTGTATTGGAAAGAATTGTTGCACTCTTGCCTTTGCGCTAAACTTGTTTTCAGTTTTGCTATTATAAATTTGTTCTTTTGTTCAGCCGCAGTTTACAGCATTGCGATTTATGGCGTGTGATTCTAGTATTACACCTACCATGAGACGCCAATAAAGTATATAGAAGCCTTCGGCCTCTTAATTGTTATTTCCTGTTAGTCAAAACAGCTTACCGTCGTTGCCTTAGCGTTAATCTGGCAACCTCGGCTATAATAGGTGGTGCTGACAAGAAGCCCGGCTTTCAAACTGGTCAGAAGGAATTCTCGATCGGCAGGAGTGCAGAGTAAAGCAGGGGTGCTTGATCTTCAGTCTTTAACGGCCCATACTAAGGCGAAAGCCTTATATGGCTTATTACCACCAAAGTCTGGCGTCATTGTCGGTATCCAGAAAAAGTGGTCCACGAAAGCCCCAATGATGTCATCAGCAAAGAAAAAAATTCTTCCGAATGTGCAAGGAATTGAATCAAGGACCTTCTATAGTGCGAGGCGAGTACACAACTCAAAGGGCACAAACCCGCGTTGCTTGTTGGCGAATAAAGGTGAACAAAGTGCATGTGTTGTCTTACGAATGTATGCCAATGAGTAGGTGTTTCAGCAGAAAGCAAGGAAAAAATGCGAACTGAAAAATTAACGAGTTCGCCTTTAAAATGCATAAGCAGCCTTAAGTATCATTCTTAATTCTTGTCCCTCCTATATCGGTTCGAGCGAGGAATGATTTTGCGCTCTTAAACTTTCGCACCGTACGCAAACTGCCGCATGACGCTTCGGTGCAGGCGACAGCGCCGCGTCTGGATATAAAAGCTGGGTTCTTGTCACTGTACACGGCGCTGATTGAATTGTGAAGGTGCTGCGATGACTTCAAGCCTTATTTCAAAATAAGTCTATGCCAAAAACGAAAACTAAGTAAGCTGTCACTTGGATGGCAAATAAATTCACGAATTTTTCTTCTGCAAAGACTACGATAACCTAACGTGCCCCGTAATGCCTAGAAAACCTGCACGCAATCCTATTTGAATCAATGATGATCCAGGTCCTCTTTATGTGCGGATCAAAACGAGCCGGATCCAGCGCTGAGAGCCTTGCTTGCTTATATAGCTTCAGCGCATGACTCGGTGTTTTAAGGGGTATTTTAATTTACCCCTTTTCCAGCTATACTTTACAGTCGACTGCATAGGGGATGAAGGAATCGGCGGAGGAAGATTTGAACACACAAGGCGACGATAATAAAGGACAATTTGTTCCGTCATTGAACACGCTTAAAACTTTATTTGGGCTAATCAGGGTTGTTTCTGTCGATCCTGTGTGAGTGACCGCTTTAAACTAAATCACTGAATCCCTTACTCCTTTACTGCTCTGCAGAGAGCTTATTTAGAGATTCTGCTCGCTCGCTTGGGGGTTTCTAGCTCTATTTCGGTTCCTCTCTCCTGCGGTGCAAGAGCCAGGGGATGTGTCAAAAACCGAGTGAGCGCTTATCTTCATAATTGCAGCATTACGCTAAGGCGATTTTTTTGTTAACAGCAATTTTCTAATTAATTTACTTTTAACTCATAATTTCACAAGTGATTAACTTCGCGTTGAATTTGCAAGGAAATATCGCTAATACCTCACTGCGGGTATGTGTCACTCCACTGGAGACCAACAACAACAACAAGCAAGGACGCACCTCTGCACATTCAAGTTCATAGTGTTGATTAGTGTTGGTCGTTACTAGCCTCTTAAACTCATTACTACTACCAAAATCAGGAACGCGAAAGGAAGGGACAAGACTAGCCGTTGTTCTGTCGATTTGAGTCTTGTCTGCGTGCACCAATTCGCTAATAATTTTCAAGTTCGATTGCGACAGTATGTTAGAATTAATTCTGGGTCCCATGCATTCTAGATGGTCTACTTTTCCTTTGGCGAAGTCGGAACACAAGAAAAAAAGGCAGTCACGTCAGCGCTTTTGAATGAAGCCTGTTATTCATATCTACTTTGTGTGGAGAATCACCGCAGTGAGCCTGATTGCGCACAATCAAAGTTCAGTTTTCTTGCTTTTTTCAGTGAACCATAATATATATAGGCAATATTTTCATGAACAGAGCTCGATATGCTTAAGTATAAATGAAATTTTTTTATTAGAATTGCGTCAGTTTTACAGATTTACATCGGAAAGAGGGAAGTCCAAAGTTTACACGCTGGTGTGGACCAAACGTTTCGCGTTCTTTTTCATTATACGGCGGTGCGGAGTTACTCTAGCTAACATGTAAAGCATATCTTATGACAGGTTGCATAACGCTTAAGTTTATGCGGACAAGAAACTTTCGCGTTTCTCTCGGCTCCTGTATTGGTCAACATGGTTCATTTCGAAAAAAAAATACGCCTAATTTATCTGATATATCTAGCGCTTTCGATTTAATCTGTGAAGCAAAAACTATTTACGTTTTATCGTATTTTCGCATACCTCTTCATTCTTCCCCTTTCAGTTATACAAGCGTTCCAGTAGCAAATCTGCGAGTGCACTCCAGAAAACTAGATGTCTCCCATTTAACACATCCGGCCGACACAATTAGGTGAGTCTGTGTTTGTGCACAGTAAACTGCATTGCCCTGACAACTAAAGGAAGCGCAGAACAAAGTATGTAGTTTTTGCTTTGCAAAGCGCAGAACCTGCTGCAATATGAAACTTTGTGTCGAAGTCTTCTGAAGGCACACAGCGTCAAGAGACTAGGCAACACGGCTGAAGGAACTCAACAATTCCGCAAAAGGAACCGTAGTGCCAAATGACCGAAACGCATCCTCACTTGTCTTCATTGCTTGGCAGCGATTATTGGGCGACGAAACGAGGCGGCGCTGCGAACAAGCTCCTCGACTACGCTTAACGGTCGCTGCGGCACTTCCGCAATAATGACACGGCCCGCGGCGAAAGTGTTGATGGTCCTACTTCGCATTGTCGGAAAACGCCGCTTTGTCCCCAGCATGGATTGGCCCTAATGAGTCTCTCTCTCCACGAAACTCTCTGCAGATCACATGCGTTGGATACTAAAAAAAAAGTGGGAAATAGGGAAACGGGGGGGGGGGGGAGTGGGGGGAAGCAGAGTGGCTGCCGTTTCTGCGACATCGACGGTTCCCGCCGATTCAGTACGGCTCTCTTTGACACTCGGCTTGTGAGTTTGTTTCGCACGTGTGTGTATTCATTAGGTTTCCGGCAGTGTATTTATGGCGCATACTTTCAGGGACGTTAGTGCTCGGAGAGCGTAGGTCTGGTCGTCATCTGCGGACTACTTTTGCAACAATCTGCAGATGACGGCGGATTACAGGTAGGTACCACCATAGACGTTCGATCTGTCCCGCATTTTGCGGTGGTTCTAAAGTGCGGACAAAGACAGGATAATGCACTTGAGCAGTTGACGATGAGGAAACGCATGACGCGTTAAGATGCACAGTCGTGAGCAAAAGTGGTACACAACACGCAGCCGGTGGCGGAGCTCGGGAAAACTGCATCGAAACGCCATCTACCCACAGCGAAAGGGGTCAAGATAGCTCAAGGGGGACCCATCTTGTCTGCAGGCATGTCAGTTGGCTCCTTTCGGTGTGTCGAGCTACTGTTCGGTGAAATGCCGAGCGCTGCCGAAGCAGTACCGTACCTACTAATGTTGAGTTAGAATTGCAAGCAACAAACATAGCGTTTTGTTCGTCGACTTAGCGTCACGCGAACGGCCATTACACTAGCCATATTGCAGGGCGGCGGGCGCCGGTCCTGCGCCAGTTGTCTTTGCCGTATCTCGACCAGGAAGTGAAAACAAAAATATAAGAAAACGAATAGCGGAGAATGAATCGCGGAGATTTGCGAGAGCGCAGGTTTTATAACGCCAACATCCAATTGTTCCAGCCTCATTTCTCCATTTTCTCTATCTTCTGTGCACGTATATGTGTTGTGATGTGTTTTATGGCACATATGTGCACGTATATAATTTTTTCGTTCTATCTTTGATATTTTTGACGGTCACAGTACGATAGAACGCACGCATCGGCACAAACGCAGTAGTGGCCGTTTAGACGCAAGTTGCTCTAAGACCTGGGCGGCATAAGGAATATGCAACAGCTAGATAATTCTTTTTTGTCTTTGCAGTTTTATAAGAAAGCGGCAAAGATGGTAACGGGGACTCCGCCTTCATTTGAGTGTGCGTTCGGGTCATCGCACTCGATATCACGAATCAGTGGCCACTGTTAGCGGTAAATTAACCTAAGTTTAATTACGGGCTATTCTGAAAGCTGTGCGTCTTTCAACACCTACCCTATCTGGAATCCCGCATCTGTTTAAGTGAATGTTAAACCATAAGTGAAGAGCATCACCCTACCTTTCCACCCCTGAGAAGCAGGGCCCCTCTAGCCGCCTTTGGTCCACAGGCCCAACTTACCCCGCCCACCTTCACCCTCTAAAAACGTCATCCACTAACAATTCACCCAACTGTGCCCTCCAGGAATACCGCTCACCCCCCCCCCCCCACCAACCCACCGACCTTTACTTAATAGAAGCCCATACATCAGCAGCGGAACGAGAAAGCGACGGCGTAATTGCATTGAAACATGCAGTGGGAAAGCCAAGTGATCAACAAAACCACCTCCCTGCAGCAACCTTCCCATCCCACCCTCCATCTAGGGCATATCCCCCCCCCCCCCCCTCCGTCAGCATTCTCGGCCAACTTCCGCCCACTTCCGCCCTCCGGAAAAATTCTGTCTTGTGTGGGACGCTTCAGCTTTGAGTAAAAGCGCCAAAGTAATCTCGAAGCGTAACTATAAGTTCTTTCGCAGAGTCACCGCATCAGGTGTCCGATCATCCAATAATTGGCGTAATAATTCAGTTTCTGAGGCATGTTGCTGTTTAATCAGAAAGTCTGCATTAATTCAAGTTTAACTTTATTCGAGATTAACATAAACTTGCAAAAGTGCAATAGCTCTTGAGATATTTATATATTAATTGCTACTTTTTTCAACCGGCACCAAGTTCCTGCGCACGCTGAGCATGTATTATTGGAATGAGGCGTGAAAAACCGGGAAATTGATTTATGGCTATCTGAAGACCTATTAGATTTCGGCAAGTTCTGTAAAATCAGATAGCTTAGAATCATTACACCCTTCAAAACTGCGATTGCAGCATTCAAAAGAAAATTAATATCTAGAAATTTGCAACTTTCGGTCATTAGTTGCATGACCTAGACCAATGTCTCGTCAATATGTGCCCGCTGAACACAACGCACACAATTCAGTTAGCATCTAGCAGATCAGCAGAGTCGTTCTTATTATAATGCTGTTAAGCTGAAAAACAATCAACTGGATGTAA